>JBBPTO010000290.1:0-36403 GCA_038094155.1 Pulveroboletus cf. aberrans | reverse complement strand
AGCCCATCCTCTTCAATCGTCCACTGTGACCTGTTTGAGCTCGTCGCGAAACACTAAAGCGTGCCATAGTGCACCCTGAATGGCGGATTGTCAGGGTTTATACTATTTCCGTGCCGTCGTCACTCACGATCGGAGCTGGTCTCGAGAGGCGTGAGACACACGCCCTGTCACTCTGATCTAAGCAAGGATGTTGCAATGCAAGGGCAAGCAGGATCCTCATCTCTGCTCCTGTCTTTGAAATCAACAACGAGCACGCTCCCTAACACCAGCGTTTCATTCTCGCGATCCATTGCCAATCGAGTGGGCGAAAAGCGGGTTACACAAACCTTACACGGCCCGGGGCGCCTATATTGATGCTCCCATGTGCCAACGGTGACCGTCGCTCGGTAACAGTCAGGGTCTTGATCTTGTCGACCATCGCGCCGACGACGTGATGACTAACGGTGCACGCGATGTAGTTATCGCTGTACAGAAGCGGGCCCAATTTGGATGAGCCCAAACACGCTCTCCAATGCAGTGTTACTGATAGACGGGGGTGGGCTCCAGTGTGAATTATTGCGTGAATAGTCATGCTCAGCTCCTAGACGATATACAGCCCGACGGGAGGATAAGATGCATTCGAAGGCGGATTCCGTCCAGATCTCACCGCAATTTGATCCGGAACGAATATAACCAGCTGGAATCCTCGGAAAGTGTTCCCGATGAAAATTCGGTGGTATGGAAAATGGAAAACTGAATTCGTCAATTGGACGAGAGACAACTCCCTGCCTTCAAGGAACGAAGTAGGAACTGAAAGCATACCAGGTATAATTTGCATTGAGTGAATGGTATTAGAATCCACTTTGCTGCTTGACGCGTGTCCAACGTATAATCAATAGCAGATCCCAATGAACTAGGCACGAGGGGCATGTCGACATAGGTCATCAGTATCCAGAGCTAGTGTACCTTGCTAACGGGCCAGAGCTTCAGACTGATAGGACGTCCCCGACCAGGACCGACGTGTAAGCCCGTTGGCATACTGTGTCACGTGCACGATAGTATATCTACGCGATATCCGCAGAGATACGCTAGTAGTTCGTCTTGTCCTGTACGTCGTAGTTGCCATATAGGGCGTGGTCCAGTTTTTTTCGTCCGCTCGTCTTGGTTTTCCCGCCGTTGGCCGCGGTCGGCTTCCACGACGATGATGTACCGGCTTCAATGCTCAGGCTGCCTGGTCAATACGAAGATTATTGAGTCTTTGGTAGAGATGGCATGTGGTGATAAAGCTGCTATGCAGAACTCGATCGCTTACTCTATTGTTGCAGAGCCAATTATGTAGAATGAGTGGAGGTACTATTTCGATCGTGCGGGCAAGCCTAATAGCAACTTGTCACCTTCCTTTTTTAGACTGTTCCAACTTCCACTGCGCCATTCTCAACTCAAGGTGGTGGCGTCTCAGCACCATGGCTCCATCCTATTGCTCCGCTGTCTTCCCACTGGCCGGATATTCTGTGCTCGCTACATGTGTCGTCGACCATTCGTACTGTTTTGGGGACCGCGGCTGTTCCGAGTCTCCGGGAGAGCACGAAGCGCTCCCCGTCACCTCTCACCTACAGTACATCCTGTATGTAGCTGCGTCCTGCTCCTTCCTGCAAACTCCTTGCATTATCCAATGTTGGTCCAAAGACATAGTACCACGCTGGAGCACTGGGACCCAGGGCAGGACGCATTTAGCGGTGTAGCCCGGGGGATATGGCCCATGACACCTCCATCCTGCTTGCCGTCTCCATCTCGATAGCCAAGTACTTGGCGCAGTCCACTGATTGTCGCTCGTCCACCACGAGCCACGTGTCCAGCCCTTGCGTCGGAGTAGAACGACTTGTCTTCTACTCTCGAGAGCGCGGCTTGGGGAGACTAAGCCCTCGCCGCACTTGTCCCAATACCAGACTGGTAGCTTCCTGTTTCGATCGTGCCTCAGTTTCACGGAACGGGGCAGCGCAGTTGCCATGTATCTTATATATGACCACCCTCGTCACGCTCAGCCCTTCTGCGCGGCACCAGTACCTCTCATCGGCCGTTGGCCTCCTTCGTGCGCTTCTCGCATTCACTCGTCAACATGACGCATCGGCTATAGTTTACGCCCCTCCCGCCAACGCCGATACCCGTCGTATGCCTTCCCGCGGGCGTTGACTCCATCTATGCCAGTGACTCCTCGCGCGCCGTCACCTCGCCAGACGTTCCACGTGCGTTCCCGGAACTGATGGCACGGTGCCTTGTGGTTCCGTCCACGTGCCACGCCAATGCGTTGCCGCTGACGGCCTGTCAATGCAACGTTATTCATATAGTCCGTTCATTTACGCTCAGGAGAATTTTTTGGCATCTCACTGCGAGAGTTGGCCTGAGCTACGATGCTTCGATTGCGATAGCGAGCACATGCCGAGGTACTGTCAGTACAGCGGGAAATGCCGTCATCCAAGGTAGCAGTGCGGGCTGTCGAAGTGACGTGCTAGACCGCGGGCCGGCGGATATCTGTCAAACGATCGGATCCCAGTTGACGTACGTTGGCATCCAAAAGTCACGCTGGGTGATGACAACTCGGTCAACTCCTCGAAACCTCCGTGGGGCCCGTATCAATGGTATCATCATCATCCGATGCACAAGTTTCAACGGAGGACTCGATGAGGAGATAAAGAATTCCGGTCCCCAAGTTGCAGTTCGCTGTCATGGATGCCCAACCCGACCTGACCTTCATCGACGACGGTGGTCTCGGTTTCTATGATCCGGAGAGCCCGTTCATTATGCCAGTGTCAGTCAACATCAAGATGGACAAGGCGTGGCAAACCCCATCTGATCTTATTCCGGGAAATCTTGCCCCGAGTGCGTTATTCGCCGCCCATTGTAGGTGAGTCAGTCTAACCTCGCATAAAAGCTGGGTGGAGCTCAAACGACGCAGCCACGCAGTCAGTCACATTTATGAATTCGGTCAGTCTTACCCGTCATTATACCCGGACTGGACAACGGAGAGTGAGTAAGAACTCCAAGGAAACATGTAAACTTATCAGCCGACCAACCACAGGTGCATGGAACATATACCCTGACGAGCTTTTTCAACGACGATGTCCGCTCGCGACGCCCAACGTCATCGACTCTTCGATGGATTCGACCCCAGTGGACTTTGCGTCTCCCCCCGATATCTCAGGGTTACACAATGACCATGACCCCGGGTCGGAAAACCCCAGTTTTCTGGTGGAACGTTTCAGTCAAGACGATTCCTCCATAACCGAGTCTGCCATTGCGGATGACGGCCTGTTTCAACTCGAACTTGGCCACGATCGTCAGCATAACCTACACGAAAATGTAAGTCTCCTTTGGGCAACCTGGGGATGAACTCACTCTCCGTCGCAGCTCTGCGAGTCCGTTCACCTTTGTGAGTGGCTCGAAGTCGACGGATCGCCATGCAATGAGCTCTTTGGATGGGGTCTCAGCCCGAAGCACGCCCTTTCCCAACATCTGAGTAGGGGACACCTCCTTCATCTAACAGGCGGGAAATTGCTTCAAAAGTGCCAGTGGATGGGATGTGGAAAAGTGATGAAGCAGGAAAGCATCGTTCGCCATATACTCACCATACACTTGCATCTCAGCGCAACGTGCAAGGGCTGTGGGACTTCGTTTGCTCGCCTGGATTCCCTCCACAGGCACATGAGAAACTCCTGCGTGGGTTGTAGAATGGAAGGGCCGCTTAATGTAACGGGAACCGCTACATGATTAGTATTCCGCATCATTGGCTCACGATCGGTCATGCACGAATTGCTGGTATGTTAATCCCGTATGTTATCACATGGATCTTGTTGGTCGCCCAGTGGTCGTTGGCTGGAAATTTCACTGTACTTTTTGCGCACATCGATGGGACACGAACGGCTCAAGAAATACCCACCACGGGGATCTGACATAATTTTTTCTGCTCCAAAACGACCGGGTGTCATCCGTCTTCCCCAAAGGCTGGGATGTTGAAGAGGTCTGTCTAGAGCAAATTTAATCGATGTGCGTCCGCGACAGCGCACCCCAGAGCTTGTCCTCCACTTCTTCGATCGTCCGCTGCGGTGTGTTCAGACTCGTCATGAAATACGCCACGTTGCCCAGCGTTCTGTAGTGTATCCCGAATGGCGTCCCCCCAGGTGCTGCACTAACCGCATCGTCGCCGCCCGTGGGATGCTCAATGGACCGAAGCAAGTCTCGAGCGGTATGGGACGCGTACCCTATCACACCGAGGTAAGCGAGAAGGCCCCGCAGTAAAAAGAGACCCTTACCGGCGCTTTCGTCCTTGAACTTCACGACGAACACGGTCCCCATCGCCATCGCCTCGTCCACGACGTCGAGCCTCGACACCGAACGGACGAAACCTGGGTCCCAAAAACTCCACACCGCGTCCGATCTCTTCTCTGATTCCAACCCTTGGTTTCGCATCACCGTCGGGTCACGTTCATGTGCCCATTTCTCCCTTGCCGCACGCCACGTGTCGCCCCGAGAGAGCCTGTCGAGCCTGTCGAGTGTCGCCTTGGCAACCTGACAGCCCACCGCGTGCGCAGTATAACTGTGCCCGTGCAAGAGCGCATCTGTCTTGGATCGACCGTAAAACGCCCGAAACACGCGCTCCGATGCGAGGGTTACCGACAGCGGGAGGACACCCCCAGTCAGATTCTTGGCATAGACGGCCACGTCCGGGTGGACGCCGAGCATGGGCCCGCAGGATGGAACCCCGAGACGGTACAGACCGACAAAGACTTCATCAAAGACGACGGGGAGCGGAACGTCAAAGAGCGATTTATCGCGGACCGTGTCGACCAGGACGCGCTGGAAGAGTGGATCCACGAAGATCATCCCGCCGGCGCCCATCACGATCGGCTCCAGGACGAGCGTGGCTAGCTTACGTCCCTTGTGACGGAGCGCCTGTAGGGTGTTCTGGACGTGATTCCGGTAGACGCCTGTGAGTGGCGATCCTAGCCGGGCCTCGACGTCATATACAGAATGCAGGTCTTCGAATCGAACGACCGACGCCGACGCAGAAACTTGGGACGGCACGGTCACCACGACGTCGCCATTTTTAATCGACACTGTCGGTGGTTCGAACCAGAATCCCTTTGCCTGATGCCATTCGCAAGTATACACGCCCTCCTCCGTTGCGTCCATTGCGCCGATCGTGTCGCCGTGATAACTCCCCTTTAAGCCCACGATCCCCAACTCTTTCTTGTCAGCAGGCGTCAGCCCCCCGTCGGTGGTCGAGAACAATCGCAGAGCCATCTTCAAAGCAATTTCCATGCCCGTCGACCCGTTGTCGGAGAAGAACGCGCGCGAAGCCCAACCTGCACCAGGCCCTTGGTGCACCAGATGCTCGGCCAGTTTGAGCGCAGGGAGATGCGTCGCCTGAGGAAACATGACGTGCCCATACCGCCCAACGGCGTTCGCGGCCGCCAAGGCGAGCGAAGAATCGGCATGCCCAACCGCCTGTGTCCACCAAGAGGCAGAACCGTCTAGCTTCGGAGAGAGCAGCGAGCGGGACGACGGTCCCGATGAAGAATCATAGACGCTAAAGAAATCTGCCCACGCGCTGTCGATCACGGTGACATCCCTTTCAGACTGGACCAGGCCGTGCTGCACGAACGGCCACCAGATGGTGTCCAACGTCCGACGGGGCATGGAGTCAAGCTCCTGGATCCGACGCGCGTGGAGGTCGTCCAGGTGGCGCAGTGCGCAGAAAACATCCCCGTCGAGACTCTTGGGGACGAGTTTGGCATAGTAAGATTCGGTAGCGGAGACGTCTTCATCTTTGTTGCCCTGGAGAGGGGGAGGTGGGTCCACCGACGCGACGTGTACCCCACGTTCGGCGAAATAAGGCGAGAGATACTCGTAGTTTCGATAATAGTCGTCGCGGAAGAGGAGGATAGCGTCTACGATGTATCCACGCAGGACGAGCGACTCGTAGGACGATATCGTAGACGAAATCCCGCCGAGTTTCGGGTCCCCGACCAGGACAGTAGGCAGGAACAGCGCCCGATAGTTCTCGAGCTGTGTCGTCCCAGACAGTGTCGGACTATGCACGCCTTGAACACCGCGTCAAGATCCTCCATGCCATGCAAGTCTGGTGCCACCACCACTCACTCGGGAGAGACTCTCACCTCCGGCAGTTTCGATGTACATGTGGCCCGGATTCCCCGTCCGGGCACACGTGCGAATGTGCTCCGCGACCGCGTTGACCAACGTTTCATCAGAGGGCATGGAAAGCTACTAGACTGTCAAGATGAACGAAAGGATTCCACGTAGCGGATGTCTTACCCCAGCCCCCGACCTTTCGGACGCCATCCGAACTGCAAGATGCGGGCTGACGGGGTCTTCGTATCGGAACAGACAATGCACGTCAAGCAAATGCGGATTGGGTCCGCCGTGCCGCCTGACGTGTCTGATGCATGATCAACAACGCTGCGAGACGGACTGGGGACGAGCCGACATACGCGTCGTCGGCATCCTCTAGTGCACCTGTGCTGACGGGCTTCAGATAGAACGCATTGTGATTGGTGAACGTGGATGCGCGAACGAGGGCGGCCGTGATGATTGTCTTGCCGACATTAGTGTTTGCTCCGAATATCTGGTGAATGCGAAGGTGTCGGTAGAGATGGCTCATCATGGACTCGATGAAAACGTTGCCAAATTCGTTACATAAATCCGCACCACGACCGCAAGTACATCTGACGTGGGTTATCTACGGGTGATTAGCAGACATACACAAAGCGATCTATGAACACAATAATATTAAAGACATGTCCAGATGCCTTGGAGCGTTGTACGTATGAACCTATGGTAATGCAGTAAGGCAGTCAATAATATACATCGCGAATGAATTCCCGTGCCCATGGACCGAGTTCATTGTCGGCCATAGTGATGGTGACGCCGCATACAGCAAAGTGCCGAGCGACATTTTCCTTGGAGATGGTGTCGGGAGCGCCCACATACGGGACGTAGCCGACTTGAGGAGAGACGCTAAACGCCCCTTTCCTCAGGATGTTTTCGTATCCTCCCGGCTCAGAGAAGAGCTCGGTCACGACAGCCATGAACTTTTGGCGTGCTTCCCGAGACTCGGGGTCGTTGGGGAGGACGACAGGGCGGAGGCGGGCGACCGTTCTACTCGCTCTCATGTCGGTGGTGAACGGCCTTCCGTCTGGATCGCGCCGGATGCCTTTGGGACAGGAGCTCGGATTGGCTGCGTAGTACGCGACCCAACATTCAACGGGGTCCTCCAAACGAGGGTTGTTCATGGGAGCGGGAAGTTTGGAAATGGATGTGGGATGCTCCCAATCCGGGGTACGCCAGGTTGAGAGGAGGTAGCGCTGGGCTTCTGTCTTTTGCTCCCTGGGTGTCCTGTGAGCTTCGGAGCACAAAGCCTTGACTTTGGTCAAGGCTTGGTAATTACCAGGCTGGTGTGCGGCCTTGATGAGAGACTGGACCTGTTTGACGTTCTTGGCAGGTTTTGTGGGTTTGTGGATCTGGTATGGAAGCTGCCAAGAGTTGGAACCGGGGTGTTGTTCATCAATGAGCGAGTGTGGCCCCGAATCGTCATCGTTGGAAGGCTGGCATGCAGACAAGACGGCCGCGAAAGAACGGGCAGCGACGCAGTCTGGGAGCTGGGCCTGGGGAGATGCTGGGGTGGACATCTGAGTGTGGTGTGGAAAGAGGGACGACAGAAGCTCTGCGGTAGAAGACTGGTCAGGCGGAGAATTGGGAGAGGCCGGATCGGATGGCAGGGGAAGGCCAGGAGGAGTGAGAGGGTCGGCAAATGGAGAGGGCTTTGCCACTGCGGATCCGGGTGGAGTGACCATCGGGGGAGGGTCTGGGACGGTGGCACGTTTGAGCTTCTCCCGGAGGGTCTCACACTCTGTGCGACTAGACTCTAGCTGGGCACGGAGAGGGATGAGTTCGTCGCGAGCCTGGTTGCGCTCAAGACGGTAGCGGTCGAGACTATCGCGAAGGTCGCGATCCTCTTCCTTCTGGCGCCTCACGCCCTCTAAGATACCCTTGTTGTACAGGTCATCGCGGATGCGCTTCCGATCCTGGAAGGCGATCTGGAAGGCGGGCTGATGCGGAGAGTAGCTGGCATCGGCGACGTGTTTCATGTACGCTGTGCAGACCTCGCAGCCGGAGGGATGGACGATGCCATAGTCCTCAAGGAACTCCCATGGGGACAAGAGGGTGGGTACGCCGCGGTTGTCGCGGATGGACGCGCGGAATGGCTCGTCGCTGCTGGACAGCGGGTACATTACAGCGAGGGGGCTTCGCAGGGTCGAAAGAGAGAGCGCACCAGATGATCTGAACAAGGATATCTGAGTTACGGGGACAATTCTGGATGCAGCATGGCGGCGCGCGGGCGCTGATATCCTCACCAACACGTGGCTGCCTTGCGGACAACGCCTGGCTCTGTTTGTCTTTGCTAGGATCCGAAGCCGTTGCGACACAGACGTCAACAACCCGCCCTTTTACATCTCGAGTACGCAACGAGACGCATGGCAGGGGTGCGGCGGAGTTGCTTCAGGAACCCGTGTAGACCCTAGACTTGCTTATTATTTGGGTGTATTTGTAGTGTGGCTTGGAACTGGCAAACCTTAATTTGGACGGGGTATCATCGACGACACCAACACCCGCAAGCACAGCGATGGCATCCAGACCGACCGTGACCGTGCACTCTGCATCGGGAGGTTCGTTTCGTGCTCGTCTCCGCTGCCCAGCTCACCCGCATCCCCCAGAGTCCGCAAGCTCTCTCCCTCTTCCCGCCGTCCTCACCGCCCCGATCAGACTCGATGTCGTTGCCCAGGTCCACAGTCAGTCTCCTTTGTGCTCTCCCATTCTCTCCCGTTCACTCCAATTCAGAGAGCATTGCAAAGAACAAGCGCCAGCCCTACGCCGTCAGTGAAAAGGCGGGCCACCAGACCTCGGCCGAATCCTGGGGTACCGGTCGTGCAGTCGCGCGTATTCCCCGTGTCGGCGGTGGAGGAACGCACCGCTCCGGCCAGGTCCTTCCGTCCCCCACTCTCATTCTCCCCATTGACCATCTCACTAGGCTGCCTTTGGTAACATGTGCCGTGGTGGTCGTATGTTCGCCCCCACCAAAACCTGGCGCAGGTGGCACGTCAAAGTCAACCAGAATCAGCGTCGCTTCGCTACCGTCTCAGCAGTCGCTGCATCTGCACTCCCCTCTCTCGTCCTCGCTCGCGGTCACCGCATCGAACAAGTCCCAGAAGTTCCCCTCGTCGTCTCCTCTGAAGTCGAGTCCTTCAAGAAGACCAAGGAGGCTGTCGCTCTCTTGAAGAACATCAACGCTTACCCCGACGTCGCAAAGGTCTCCAACTCTCGTAAACTCCGCGCCGGAAAGGGCAAGATGCGTAACCGCCGCTACCGCCAACGCCGCGGTCCCCTCGTCGTCTACAACGAGGACAATGGCATCGTCAAGGCCTTCCGCAATCTCCCCGGCGTCGAACTCGCCAACGTCAAGAGACTCAACCTCCTCCAGCTTGCTCCTGGTGGTCATCTTGGCCGCTTCATCATCTGGACAGAGGGTGCTTTCGCCCTTCTCGACCAAGTCTTTGGAACCTTTGACTCTCCGTCGGCCTACAAGAAAGACTACATGTAAGCACCCAACGCTCCCTCCACCTCTCATTCTCATCGTCGCCTATTCAGCCTTCCTACTGCCAAGATCTCCAACCCCGACGTCACTCGTCTCATCAATAGCGCAGAAATCCAATCCGTCGTTCGTCCCGCCAACCCCAAAAATCAGAAGAGACCCTGGACCCAAAAGAAGAACCCCTTGGTCAACAGAGCCGTTCTCTTCCGCCTGAACCCTTACGCCAAGGTCCTCCGCAGACAGGAACTGCGTATGTGCTCTATAACCGATCTGTCGCCAATTCTCACTATTACCGTGTCTAGTCCGTCAGGCAAAGAAACAAGGAAAGGAAAAAAAGACCGGGTCCGTTGCTGGCGAGGCGTTCCTCAACACCCTCTTTGCTCCCTGAGGGGGCCCGTCCGTCACTACATTGTAGTCGCTTGCTATTCATCTTATGATTCTCATGTCCTATGCGCACCTATATCATGCCCGCAAAATACATGCGAATGCCAGCGTGGATGCGTTTTTAGCAATATGTCATCGATCATCTATCCGGACGTCTGTCGATATCTGAATGCCAGGGTCACACAGGTTGAGCGTAAGGGCATGATGTGAAACAAGCCAACGCGTGTTTCACGGATTACATTTACTGACAGGACCCAGGTTCATGACAACAGACACTAGTGTCAAAGGAGACGAGATGAGTCGTACCACGGGCATCACAAGGCTGACACGGGGCTCGATCGCTCCTTTTCTGTGACGCCAAAATGGCCCTCGGACAGGTTGTTGAGTGCGTCCTCTTCCCTGTCCAGTTTGCGGAACGTGAACCAAAAGGCAATGCTCGTGACGCACGCCAGGACGCCGACCGCCGTATAGTTCCACACGAGCAACGGATCGGTGGACAGTGCTGATTTCAAAAAAAAAAAAAAGGGTAACGTCCGTCGGTCAGACCCTAGCTCCAAAACAACCGACGCGAGACCACGCACAGACGAACGCCTCGCCAAGCGCGGCCGAGACCGCGTTCGTGAAGAGGAACATGGACATGACGAGCGAGCGCATGTTCCTGGGCGCCTTCGTGAACGCGTACTCGAGCCCGGTGATGGACGCAAAGATTTCGCTGAACGCGATGAGGACGTATCTGTACGCGTGTCGTCAGTCCACTCCCGCGTGCGCGGTCGGGTCACTCACGATCCAGTCTGGATCCAGACGTTCAAGGGCGACACGAGCGGGTTTCCGTTTGCGTCGACGCAGGTGCCGGCGTAGTGGCCGCACGGGTTGGTCTGATCGTACGTTTGGTCAGCACCAGTCCACGGATCAGGAGCGTGTATGCGCAGACCAACGACTCGCCTTGTAAATATAGTACTGAACGACAGCCGCCCAGATCATGGACGCCATCCCGGTCGCGAAGCCGCAGGTGATCCTCTTGATTGCGGTGAACCCCCATCTCCGTCTCGTCAGTGCAGGGTATATCTGGGAAAAGATGAGCCGTTTGTTTGACGAAGAACATCTCCAGCGTACCAACAAGTCGCAGATGGGAATGAAGATGATGAGCGCAAACGGGTCTAGGTTCGACAAGACGTCGTTGGGCAACCCGTGCGTGGACATCGTTGCAGCTTGTGACGTCAGATTGTTGTTCAACTGATTATAGCAGAGCCCTGCGCTCACGAAAATCATCAGTGACCTCCCGTCCGAACACCGAAGACGGAGTGACCTCGACGCACAGTAGATCGGGAACCACACGAACACGCTGCACGCCTTGAGCCCCCGCCGGACCTCGTCCACCCAGTGGTCATCGAAAGTCATCCACTGGGGTTTCTCCCCCACCACCTTGGACGGCTTGGCACTCTCCCAAAAGTCGTCCGCCGTCAGCTGGCGAACGCACCGGATGGGGTTCCAGCTCAGCCGACCATGCAGGGCGTAACGCCAAAGACGGAAGCACGTGCCGAGCACTGAGCCTGTGGGAGGGGAGACGCGGTAGCGTCCGTGACCCAACCAGAGGAAGATGGGCGAGATGAAGAAGACGATGGTCGGCAGCATGTACGCGAGCCAGTAACCCACGAACTTTGAACGCGACGCTCAGAAACGTGTCACACATCGACAGCGAGAGGAACGACACGCACCTTTTCGGCGTATACCATGCCGATCTGCCCGATGAGCGCGCCGATGTTGATGAACAGATAAAAATACTGGCATCGCCAGGGGCTGGTATTTAAAAAAAGGCCACAGGGTCGAGACACGATGGAGGAACGCGTACCATGTAGATTCGTGACGTCGTCAGTATGGGGTCGACAATGACCCGCTCGCCAGATTTGGTGGTAGCGATGAATGGCCTCGTGCGTCGGTACTGCTCGGCGACCAACGGCGAGATGTTGGACTTGAACCCACCGGCGCCCGTGCCCGTGACGATGAGGGATAGGATGAACAATCCAACCGACGCCTTGCCACCGATAATACCTGGAATGGCAGAGATGATCATGATAACATGTCCGAGCATGGCGAGAGCCACGCTCCAGCAGACGGTCTTGTAACGTCCCCAATACGTGTCGGCAATGTAAGCACCAAAAATAGGACAGATGTATGACCTAGCGACATGATATCGGCTCTGTACCGGACAAGGCGACTGCGACCAAACGCGTACCAAAACTGATAGAACGTAGTTAATCCGGTGGACATCTGTTGGCCACGTCCCAGTGCACCGGATTGCCCATTCGCTCCACCGGCACCAGTGCGAGAGCCTGGTGGAAGCGGTTGCTGGATGAAATTCACCTGTTTACGTCAATTGTTGGGTGGATTGCGAACCTAGGCCATCGAACTTACGAAGACGGCGCTGGCACCTTTCCCACGTACGACGATTGAGTAACGGCGGGGACAAACGGGGATCAAGGATTTATACCATAATACTGCGGATCATGATAAATCAGAGAGGGTCATTGTCATGTACCACAATGCCTACCGAGAAACGTTCTGCTAACTCAACGACAGCGATCACTATCGCAAGGAAAGGCGAAATGAGTGAAAGGAGGGAAGGAAAGCAAATTGCTACTTACTGTATGCGGTCCACGGAATGGCGTCGGACACGCGGCGGAGAATGACCAGCTCTTCCTCAGTGGGGAACTCGAGACCCTCGTGGGCACTGTCGTCGTCGTCGTCTACCGATACTGATCTCTTCTTCCCGAGGGAAGGTTCCATCGAAAGCCGGCGGTCGTCTTCCGCTAATCCAGCAGGAATGCTGCGATTGATCTCCAGACCGGCCATCCTGTTGGCTGGAGAATAAGGACGGGGCAGAAGAGAGATCCGAATGGGCCAACATGTCCTGCCCCTTAAAGCAAAGCGTCAACCACCCGTGTTCCTAGCGAGCACCGGTAGATGGTCGCGTGGTTCATAGCAGAATCCGCACAAGCCGCAAATATCAACAACTAAAAGTCGCGGTTGATAGTGGTGGGAATGATGGTGGCGTGTCCGTTCCTAGATACAATTCGCCGTTTCAAGCATGATACGCTCCAAGGCCTACCTATTTGTGTCAATCCAATTCCACGAACTTTGAGAGCCTTTCAGCGACAGCTGTCAAACATCAAGAGCAACTCCACGTTGCCTTCAGCGGAATAGTATGTTATCGTGCAGATTGTGCAGGGCCTTCAATCAGATCGTAGGGAGATCCACGAGTGTGCCTGGATCGCAAGCTAAGTGAGAAATTCCATAACACGCTCGGAAATGATCATAGTAATGATGGTGCGACAGGTACGCTACTTGAACAACTGCATACGAAAACCAAACAGTGACAAAGGGCGGTCAAGGCGCAGAGCGAAGAATGAACAAACGATGGTCCTCAAGGGACATATCGGCCCGGCGTGGCGTCACCTTCAATGGGAACGGAAGTGGGTGGCTAAATTTTCGGGGTGCCATCAGTTTACTGTGGAATGTGTGACTTTGACCACATACATCGCGATTCCGCTTGACCATCGTGGTTCAAAATCAATTTCATTACCATCGGTATCCTTAGCCTTGGAGAAATTGAACAGCGCGAGCATTCTCGAGATGGCGTACCAAAGGGAAGCGTCAGCAACATGTCGTCCCACACATATCCTGGATGGTCAATGCGTTAGCGCTCACTGAACGACAAGCGCGCACGAACCTTCTACCAAATCCAAAGGTGAAGTCAACGGTATCTTGATTTAGATTTCCTTCCGTATCCAAGAAACGTTCAGGAACGAAATCAAAGGGATTTGGGTACTTCGTCTCATCGTGAGTCATCCCCCTATGACTTGTGTTAAGCTACGACTGGTGGCGGCTACCCTGGGCGTACCAGATGTTTGGCATCACTGTTGAACCTAGATTTTCAAGTCAGATAAGCCAAGAACCACGCAGAGGCTTTTACCCTTAGGAATATAGTAACCCTGGTATACGTCGCTCTCTATGGTAGCATGTGGAGTTGCTGAGCGACGCATGAGTACAGGACTCGGTTGAACGATATGCACCATACATAAAGGCAGGATTGGATGCCATCTCAATGTTTCTCGGAGGACAGCATCAATATATGTCAAAGATGATCTGTCGCTCCACGCTGGCAATCTCGAGGATCCCACTGTGATATCGATAACACTTTGCGCTTTCTTCTGAGCTTCCGGAAATAGAACCATTGCAAGAACGAACACCTGGAGCGTCGACGCCGTCTGTACGACAAATTTGATCATCGATCTATCTACTGGTCATTCAATTACTCACAGTCTCCGATGCAGCTGCGTGAAACAAAGTGTCAAGATTGGGACAGTATATACCACGCTGCGAAATACAGTACTCGCCTCCAAAAGCGGTTGCTGCGGCTTCTTTGATAGCCTGCAGTAATTCCTGTTCTTCAGAACCTTCGGATCTTATTCTATGCAAAGCATCGGCAACCATGGATGGACCTGCAGTCCCCACATTCTGTCACGGGGTTTCAGAATGGGCTATCCACGACGCAAGAGCACTGACCATTCTCTTCAAGACATCTTCAAACGGTGTGTCCACCCATTCTTTAGACCACTCTCTCGACTGTTCAGCTTTCTTCCGGATGCCCATTCCAGGGATCCACGAGGGAAGTGACAAAACTGTTGGCACGTAAGGAAGACCCGCGGCGAGGGGCAGGAAAAACTTGCGGAATGGAAATACGCTGAAGAATGCAGCCACTTCCGGTCGAACTTCCTCGACGGCCAATTTCAAGGCCCTGCCGACAATGTTTATCATCGGGTCGTCCTTCGGTCGAGTCTCAAAGTCGTAGACTGCTGACATGATAATGGACGACGAATACCTGTCCCGAAGAAAAAGGCTGTCCGAGCGATTCAGTTCAAAAATCAAAATACATACGTATGAAGATGCTCGAAACAGGCCTCTGGATCTTCGAGGATCGATAACAGCAATTGCTGGGACTTGCGTTGTTGCATCGGACGATACTTCGGCGAAGTATCAGCCCTAAACGCTTGGTGAAGGAGCCTTCTATGTAACCGCCATCTGTCTCCATAATGCATCAGCACGGTATTGAAGTCAATACCGAACCTGTGAGTAGTGTGTATCAGTCCTTGCGGAGAACACGGTGATCATGATCCTTACAGGGCATTCGTCGGTATTTCCGGTCGATCAGAGTATATGCTGGAACGTTGTTCGAACAGCTCTCTGGCAACCCTCTCTGAGTTGATTACAATGATCTCCTGGTTGAAGAAGTTGGAATAAACCAAGTCACCTGGGCAAGATGTTAGCCATCGTTTGGTGTGCTGTCGCATTCCGGGATTACCGTAGAGTTTGGCCCATTCAGTGTAAGTGAGCCAAGGAGCAGATATATTGATACCCCGGATATTCCCCACCAAAGGGAGGGGAGCTGGACCGGGTGGTAGGGGTAGTGGATGTCTCTTTCTCTGTAGCCAGAGATACCCAATGTCGAAGACGACGGCACAGAGAACGGCAACGACACAGAACTGTTCCCAATACGACGCAGACATGGACAAGACCCGAGGGGGGCAAATAGTGGGTAGAGCGTACCACTGCCGATATTTTTTACACCCTTCATGTACAAATCTAGGTTTGAATAAAAATTCTTCCCATCGTCCCTAGAGGCTCGAGGGTCTATGTCAATCCAAATCATGATAAGGACTCTTCCGATGCACCATAACCCTGGTGAATAAAGTCAGAATGTGTTGCATGAGTACCAGTCAGTGATCATAAGAAAAGAGACTGACCATCTGTGTTGCCTGTGAGCAAGCAGAAGACCTGCAGTGTCAAAGTGTTCAAGCGTCAGGCCTTCAGGAGCCGATCGCGTAATGGTGAATGGAGCCGAAGATGTTTTCATTTTCGATTTCATTTGTCATTCCGCGGGGGCAGTTCCAAATTACATAAATGCTTCGCGGACTGTGTTGTCTGCCCATACAAGCGAGCAAGCTTTGAGTGGCCTTCGCAAGTGGGGCTGTACTGTACCTCCACCAGAACCCCACGTTCACATTGACGGGTTGCACCCCACCGAAAGGCACCCTGGCATTTTTTTTCGGCAACACTTGCAATGTGTCCGTGTGGGAGACCAGGTCAGCACCACATACTCAGAACAATCATACTAGGCAACCAGATTGAAATCACACGCTTCTCAGACGTTAGCCTGATCAACATGTCGATGTGCGGTTGGCTGCCTTTGGCCAAGGAGTCACGAGAGGCAATGCTGCAAACACGTTTCCGCATGGTGGATGAACGTGGTTATACTGTCGCAGTCTGAGATACTGGTTGACCACCAAACCATGCAAGGCCTTCCAACATTCGAGCCTGAGCCGCTGAATTCCTCGCCGTTAGCAGCACATGCCATTAGTGCCGCTGCAACGGCTTCTGTTTTAATAGCAAGCATGTCTATGCCTTCTTCTCGTCACCAAAGCGTCTCGGTGCGCACCAACCCCCTTCTCATGTCGTCCTTGCCTCATCGCTTCAACCGCAAGCTGGTCGAGATGCTGCCCTTCGCTTCTTCTCTGTGCATTCTCGCCGCTCTCGCTACTGGTTCCATCGCCCTTCAAAGCAGCGCCAGTGTTTCTGCTTCCCCCGATGTTAACAAATCGAGGATGTACTCTAGTGCCATCACGAGTGTCATTGCTGCAGTTACCCCTATGTTGGCTCTTATTTATTTCTGCCCATTGTACTTGCTGTACCGGCACTCAAAACGTCATCCACGAACCCTCAATAAAGTATCTGGGGTTCGTATTCAGCAGTATGGTCCATGTGAGTCTGAGAGCTGCTAGCTATGGAGTGACCGTAACCTTGTGGCTGACACGTGTTTCAGTTGTCTATATCTTTCTGCTATTCATCAGCCTTGCAGAGGTTGGCTCATTCACATTGGTATTTTGGATAACTGAATGACTATGTCACGAAATGCGCAGGTTGCAGATGCGACCTGGCTTTTGCTGCAATATAAGTACAACAACAACGCTCCCGATTCCGCGACTCGCACAGGTGTGCGTTTCCTTCTGTGAGTCGATTCTACCACAAGTTATACGAACATGTCCACTTGCTGACATCATCCAGGTTTACGGGGTGCTGGACCACCGTCACGTCTGGGACATACACCCTCTTTTTCCTTGATCCGCTGTGGTCACGACGGCCAGTTGCATCGATTGGCACGCAAGCAGTATGGGTGCTCGTTACCTGGGTTTTCTGGGTTGCAGGCACCGGAGTACTCAACAAATCTCTCCCTTCGCTTTTGTCGAACGGTTCCTGCGAGGGTATTGTCTACTGTGGCCAACTACACGCGTTGCTCGGTGAGTGGACCAGGCATTCTTCAAGATTGACTCTCCTGATCGTCTCCGTAGTCCTTTCAGTTCTGGAAATGTGAGCAAATCCAATATTTTGCGGTTCTCGCCTGATCATCGGACAGACTTACATTGACCTTTGGCATGATTGTCATTACATGGCTCGTGTGGAGGTCTGTGCGGTACGTCCGTCAGCCAGTGGTGATCAGAGTGCCCCAATTGTGACACGGCATTGGAACGCATTGGGGAACCAGGAGTGGGCAGATCTGAACATCAATTCCACGTGCTAAGTTGAACTCGCCTCCAAGGTGGTCGTCAGACGACCTCCTGTTTACATTGGATACCCGCGCTAGGAAAATTTCCACCTTTTAGTCGCGATAAAACGAACCTTTTTGTCGAATCCACAGTTCGTGATACTGTCCACTCCTTGATCAACGGTAGATTACAATGCTGCCATACGAGTTTCAGCATTTATTATGGGATGACCCTGAGTTGGAGCCTTTCCGCCATCTAACTGTATATTTTGTATAGCTACTTCAGAAAAACATTCGCGACAGGGTATATATTATTGTATCCGCTCTTGTGGACATAGAGCCAACCCGAATCTCGGGAATGGGTCGATGACAAGCCGGACCGTATGTATCCCCGGAGAGTTCGGAGTCACTCGGAATCACGGCCTAATTACGGGAGGGAAAATCGGGAGTATTCCGATTGGTTGGAGCACGGCACGGAACAAACCGGCACGATCGGAAGCTGAAATGCATTTGAAGCGAAAAAAACAGACAAAGTTACACAACTTGAACTGGTCCACATCCGCTCTCGGCTCGACGCCATACTTGTTTCACGACAACTCAAACACTCGCAATGCCTTACGCTCCTGGTCTGTTCCATTCTTTTATATCAGACCGTCGTTAACCGTGAATGCAGGTGACTCTGTAAAGGGCGCTTCCCTCTTCAAGACGCGTTGCGCGCAATGTCATACTGTTGGCAAGGGAGAGCCCCATAAGGTTGGACCCAACCTGAACGGGTAGGCATGACTCGACTTCGATGGCTCGAAGGTTGCATGTTAATTGGCACCCAGGATCTTCGGTCGCCAAACTGGACAGGCAGAGCTCTACACATATACCGCTGCCAACATAAACAAGGGTATTGTGTGGAGTGAAGACACCTTGTTCGAGTATCTTGAGAATCCCAAAAAGGCATGTCACTCCTTTCGTGTTCTGGCCAGTCGTCGACAATATTTCTCCCTTTCAGTATATCCCTGGTACCAAGATGGCCTTCGCGGGTCTAAAGAAGGACAAGGACCGCAATGACCTCATCACCTATCTTAAGGAGGCGGTAAGATACACATTCCTGAATCTGACTCGATACCAATGTCTCATTCCAACCTCAGACCTGCTAATCTTATATCTCATCGTCATAGACACCACACCCTACGTTATCATTTTATCTCGGTCCTATTCCTTAGACGACCACATTGCATAGCCATTGCATATTCCCCCACTCAAATGCCATTCAATCTCCAATTATGCTATTTCCAGAAAAACGGTCGTGGACTATATGTCCTGAAGCTCTTATTCGCAATGAAAACTGAACTTGACTATGGCGCTCTTCGCGTGTTGTTCGGGCATTCGGTCGTGGAAGCGGACGTTACGAGTATTTTTCGTCACATCTTTACAATCAGTAAGCGAGAAGTATTGCATTGCAGCTGTGTTAAGGTGGTTCTATACAATTGATTCACGAGAGAGTCTGAAGTGAAGAGATTCGGTCACCAGAATATGCTGGACCAGAGATTCATAAATCACAATGCTCTGAAATACAGCATGAATACTTGGAAAGCACAGATAAGTTAAGAGGTATGACGATATGGATGATCTGTGAGACCACTCTTAGGCATCGTAAATCAGGAGGTATGATGGTCTGATCGCGTTCTCCGTGTAGCAGACTAGTTCATCGTAGTTCAGGGAACCTCCCAGGGCTACTTCAGCGAGAACCTGATTCATCCCATCCAAGTGCGGTTCAGACTCAACAAACAATTACAGACACTGGAGTGACGCACCGAATCATAGCCTGGCGGAGGTGCCGTCATTGTGGTGTTGTCCTGCGTCATCTTATAGCCTTTCCCAACTACAACTTTATTGAGAAGTATTGCCTTCTGCCTCGAAGGTTTGAGGTTGTTCGAGTAGTCATTGGATTTTGAAGAGGTCGAGGATGTGTAGATGCCCGCACCAAATCTGCCACGCACTTCCGTCATCACACGGTTGTTCACAGAAGCTGTAGACTTGCCTGCCCCAACCAGTCTTCTTTCCGAAGAGATTTAGACTATACGACGTACGGATGATGCCACAGAGAGAGCACGATGACGACGAGCAAAGAGTGGTGTTCCCGCTATCTCCCAGAAGACATTCTCTCGTCGTTCCGTGCCAGCGACGGTTTTCATTTCCGGCGGACCGTCCAGCCGCCACAAATCTGCCTCGAGATTCGACGGATGCTCTATTGGCAATTATGACGAAATGCGTGACACATGAATGGCAGCAATCACTCACCGATATGCGTCGTACTTCGAAACCGAAGTGGGGTGTCCAACGACCTTGTACACGCGGCGTACAGTTGGACAAGGCGTCTGATGCCGCCACGAGGCCTTGAATTGGTCGGAAACTGCATGTTGTCAGATACATGGGCAGTGACTAAGATGCCCTAGCCCACCGTTCTTGAATGTATTGTGCATGGTGGGAACTTCAACGAGAAGTGGCGCGCTCTTTTCCGCCCTCGAAGTACATGTCTGACTGCAAAAGTGGCCCTTCTTGACTGCTTTCCCGCACATGAGGCAGCCGTTCTTCAGCGGTCTGGAGCGTAGAGCCGTAAGTACTGCATTGACGAGATCGAATCGCGAGATCACCGACTTGGAGGGTGCTAAGGGTGCGCCTCCTGCAGCTCCCGCGGCCTTGGCTTGCTGCGCGCAGGTCTTGCCACAGAAAGAATGGGTCGTCTTCCCGTCGTTGTACTTGGGCTGCTTGTGACAATGCTGAACGGCGTTGCATCAGATTCACCAAGATGGCTACCACGAAGGGTAACCTACGTCACACATGTTGGCTTTGGCACGAGGGGGAGCCTTGGCGGTCTTTGCCCTCGCGGGAACAGTACCACCTGAAGCCGCCTTCTTGTTCTGAATCTTAGCAGCACAGGTCTTGCTGCAGTAAGAGTGGGTCCTCGTCCCATCAAAGAATTTGGGTTTCGCATGGCAAATCTACAGGCAGTATGAGTGGATAGAACCGTATGCGTAGCGAAAGCGGCATACATCACAAAGGTTCACTGTGGTCTGCCTAGTGGACGAGGCGTTATATACCGGCTGCGGCTGGGGTTGCGCCGGCGGGGGCTGAGCTTGTGCCGATTGTGCCTGGGCACTTTGCGCCGCTAGGTATTGACCAGCCATTGTGCCAAGCACAGAGAGGGCAGCGTGCATGGGCGGAAGCGTGGCACTCATATCGACTCAAATGATGCCTGCTTTCTGTGACGAATAGAGCGTATGAAGGAGATCAAGTAGGATAGTCAACAGTTGCTCGCCAGGAGCAGATTGAGTACGCGGATAAGACAAGAGGAACGGTCGACCGCAACATGCAGGGCAGAAAGGGTGCTTTATAGTCGCAAGACAGCCATGCAGAGCTCCGAGGTTGCTCTTCTAGCAACGCGAATGACGCATGTTCTCCGTGAGGGGCAATGTACACTGTGGCTGGGGACCTTTGCTGCCATTGCTCGCGGCGTAGACACGACTGTAGTTGCTGGGGTAAAGCTTACCTCGTCCCCGGCACAAGGCAGCCACGCCTTGTAAGACTTGAACACGTGCAGTTTCCAGTACATTTGATCCGAATATTTGATTACAATAGCCTCAATGGGATGGACGGTGGCGATGCAAGTATTATTCCTGTGCTCTTAGTTCAATTGCGGTAAGCGCTACCATGGTGCTGATAGTTGGAAACGGACTCCATTACCTACCACAACCATAAGTTCAAGCATCCGAAATGATCAAGTTGTAGGGATGTAGTATCATCGTGCTTCATCAATGACGTTTTTAGAGCTGCATCGTACAACCACTGGCACAACCCATGTGGAAACAATTGGATTAATACTACTGATACATAGAATGTAGGTATCGTTCAATGGTAGGTATGGCTATCATACAGTTATGTGGGTATCAATCCCGACACACGTCGGTTTAAGTGCTGATACCGACGGTGGGCAGCAAGAGGAAGAAGCCATGCACTGGCATCTCGCTTCCCGTAAGCCCAAGATCAAAAATTTATGATACGAGAGGTGTCTTGAACAGGGTCCGGACAAATGCTGTCAAATTTGCTACGCGTTGTGGCTTTTCTCCATATACAATTAGATAGGCTGGACGCAGGGTGTCATTATGGTAAGTGACCGTTTCTATTAAATAATCATATCCATCATTCACAGTCCCACAAGAAGGCATGCGTGGTCAAACAAACCTTCATAATTCAAGTCCCATCCGATTTCACCAGCAATCTATAGAGAAATTTAGTCAGATAATTACACAGTGTGCAATCCCCATACCGAGTCGAAACCAGATGGTGGTGAGACCAGATCAGGCGCATTTCGATATCTCTTGTAGGGCTTTCCTACAACCACCCGGCTGACGATCATTACCCGCAGAGAGGCACTTTCAGAGAGATTGGAAACATAGTCGTCTGCCTCTGTTATGGATGAGGAACGATTAGATCAGGTGATCGATTTAGAGGACGTACTTGAGGAACATGATGTAGTATAGATACCATGTCCGAATCTGAATCGCTATCAGAACTGAGTCGTTGCAATCGTGTAGCTCCGCATACCGCTTGAATGAATTTTTCGAGCCTGATAGCCAGATAAGAACAAGATAGAGCCCCGAAAGTAAATGAACCTACCGCATTTGCTCACATCAAATGAGCTGCGCACAATGGAGCACAAATAACATTCTTTGAGACCGCAAAGCAGCACACTGGCTGAAGACTCCCCTAAAAGACACCCACGATTGGTGCCGTGGAAAAGGAGTTTCTCGTTTCCTCGCTTGTCTTTTGCTCTCAGTGTGACCTGGACTCGATCCCTGCAACAGATTAGGGTAAGGGATACACACTGGGGACAGAGATAATTAAGTACCTGTAGCTGAGATACGGCTCGAGCGTAGGTTCTGGCCAGAGAACCTTGAAGATATATTGGATGTTGGGCCTCGCTTTCTTGCGATGGCGCCACCCTTTGACGAAGAGTTGCTCCACTATATTTGTAACGAAACTCAATTCTTTTCAAGGCTAAAAGCAAGCACGCCACGCACCTTCAGCGAATTGGGTAGAATCCCTATCAAGTCGAACCAGCCGATTTCGTCGAGTATTGGAGGTGTCCGATGGGTTGTCAAGGGAAAACTCATCAGGAGGTACTAGCTTTACCCACTCATCTTTGTGGGAAGCCATGATTAGATAGAATTAAGAGTGCGAGTCGTACAGAGGGAACGAGAGGGAAGATTATAAGCTGTCCATGGCACCTCACTCATAATGCACCTCATTGGCACTGACAACAGGACTGAACCAGATTGCTACAAGCGACATGGAAATTAGTTAAGCTTACCCGCGGCCTTCGTTGTATCCCGCTCCCGCATAATTGAGGCCGCACGCGTCGTGTGCGTCCATTGTGCATGTCGCTAAGCTGGTCGTATGTCAAACCAATCCTGTGTTTGCCAGGTGTGCATTTGCTCAACGTGTAGTCCACGTTATTGATGGATGTGTTATCTAGGCCATCCAGAAATGGCAAGTGAGCAAGATGCGCAGTCTTGGAAACACGTTGAAGGTGAATGGTGTGTCAAGGAAGCACCCGTGGCGAGACAAATGAACCAGGTCGTCCTTATACTCGGCTTACCCTGGTTCGTTTAGTTCAACCTCATGGTGGACCCTATCATTCCGGGATATTTCGTCGCAAAGGTACATCGCCTTCGCGGAGGAGCCTTAAAAGAGATTCCCTTCCGGTGAGGTACGAACGAAACTATCATTCTAACCTTCATCGACTCTACCATCTCCTTACATATCTTCAAAATTCACTATCTACTCGTTATAATCTTCGTGATCGTGTCTGCTATGCTAGACACCCGACGAATCATGAAACTCTTTGGACTCGGAGGGTTCCCAGCTACCCCCCAATCTACCTCCGGAGAAAAAGCACCAAGGCCCGTCACGCAGTACTTTACCCCAAGGTATGACAGACATATTTCACTTGGTGTTTCATTCAGTAGCTCTTACTTGAAACCACCATCACCCACTGCTTCCACCAGCGATGGCAAGGATGCGGACTATCCTCCCCTTACGGCTCCTGTTTCTCCCACACGTGCATCCATCCCCCCGTTCCGAAGATCGAAGGTTGCACCGATCATGTTTTACAACAAGAACGACCCATTTTATGAATTCACCAACTTTTCGCCACATGATGTCATATACAAGGGGAAGAGATATCCAACAAGCGAGCACCTATTTCAATCATTGAAGGTATAAGATATTTCAGCTTCCTCCGTGTGTTGCTGTTGACCATCATTCCTTTAGTTTTTGGACGATCACCCTGAGATCGCAGAGCGGGTTCGGAACTGTGGTGAAAGACCAATGTTGGTTTTCGATGAAGCACACCGACACCAGAAGTGGGTACGTTCAGATTGGAGACAAGTCAACGTAGAGAAAGTGCGGTTTCACTTCGCGCGTTCTGAACAAACCCGGTTCGATTCTGTAATTTTAGATGGAGATTGCTCTTCGTCTCAAATTTACTCAACATCCTGACCTCAAAGCGTTATTGTTAGGAACGGGCGACGCTGACCTTGTCGAGGTGAGAGGAATCTCGTCGTTTCGTCCGGTATCAAGATTCAATCTGCATTAGGACTCTCCGCGTGATTACTTCTGGGGAGTCGGCGCCGATCACTCTGGCCGTAATGAACTTGGGAAAGCTCTCGTGAGGCTTCGGGAGGAACTCCGTCAAGAACAAGATGATCCATCCCATATTCCTACTGCCCGACGAGACACCACTTGGTTATCAGTTCAAGATCTAACATCCCTTGTACCTTCCCAACCGATTTCTAGCGCTGATCCACAGCGTCTTTCTATCGTGCCTACCCTAGCATCGGGCAATGGGCCCACAAGTACGCAGTTAGGGTCCCCTCGGGCCAGTGGACTTTGTGAGGTATGACCGGTACCTGGCCCACGTTAGTAGTCCGTCGCCTCATGTGGCATCGTTGATGCAGTTCTGCCAAACAAGACCCAAATTCCGAAACCATCCTTACTGCGGCCGGACATGTGCCACAGAGGCAACCAAAATGTGCACTGTGCGTGTCTCAACTGATCTTTTCGTTCATCGGATTGACATAGCGTACTTTTGACTCATACTATAGTTCTGTCGCTCAAAGCCCCGCTTTGGGAAGCATCCCTATTGTTCAAGAACCTGTGCAGCGAAGGCCGGCGGTGCAATTTGACGACTCGACTGTCACCTATGCTGTGCTACACAACGCTGGTTTAATGCAACCCGAGGTGTGGTGTCGCTTTCAGTAATTATGATGCATATCCTAGCACCAACTATTTTCGTTGTCATGCATGGCGTTTGGCCACGCCACACCTGGCGTGAACTGTACTGTTGTAAGATCAGTGAATATTTATGGTGATGCAATGACCAGTTGATGTATGTTAGGATATAAACATGATATAGTTTAGATCTGCTGTGTATATTGCAAAGTGAAGGAAAGAAGATGTAAGTAGTTATGGTGGGAGAGACAATAATGAGTGATAAAAGAAAACCGCGTAAAAGTGAGACTCAAACAGTGTAGGGAGGGAATAACCAGCTGTCCCAGAGAAATGGAATGAGATTCATTCATCAGTAAAGCTCTCACCACGCCCCATAGATAGAACACGTTTAATGCCATCTAAGGCGAGACATGATTATCAGCACTCAAGTTGTACACCTTGACAGAATCAGATATACTCTTACTTCGAATGGGGCTTATGGCCCTGGCTGGACTGAGTGCTCTTGTAGGGCTCCGTGACCCCATGAGTTTTTCAGAAACTGGATGCGCGTTTGTAGTTGGAATAAAGACACGATTATGACTCTCGCCACCCATAGCAGGATTAAGGAAAAGTGGTATGGAGATGTCGGAGCGGGGAGGGGCCCCGGAACGACCGTTTGTTTTTGGTGACGAAGGCGGAGAAAGCAACATAGCAATGCTAGGAGTGCACTCAGCTCCTACGGAGATAGCCAAACTCTCCTTCCTTGTCCGTCGACCACGGGGAGGTGTCGAATTGTGCGAGGAAGACGTCACATCGTTGGTACGCACGGGCGGAGCACTGGATGATTTACTTGGACAAGAATCATTCGAAGGCTTGGCAGTAGTCACAGGACTGGCAATGCGTTGTCTTTCAGGGGCATTCTCGAACGAGAAAAGCGAAGGAAGGAGACTGCCGGCAGAAGGCTTTCTGGTAGCAGAGCAGGTAGTCGAATGTTGACCCCATGTGCTGTGAGAGGATTTTGAACGAGTATGGTCTCTCTTCAGCGCCTTGGAGTTGGGGGTACTGCACTCAGGCAGAGAGGGTTTGTGTACATTGGAAGGCAAAGGAGTGTCGCACCCAGTAGCAGCGTCTGCGATATTATGGATGTGGAGATGATATTTGAGTGCTTCGACGTCCGGCAGTATATCCGCACATCCTCGACGACGACACTGGATCTTACTCGTTGGCTTCAAGCCAGCGTCATGCATCATTATAATCGCCTGAATTTGCTGTAATCTTCGCGTCAGTGCGCTCTGTCCGATAAAGTTAACAGATAGTTGAGATACTCACAGCCTGGACGAGTGCTCGCTGGTCGTTGCGATGCATGTGAACTTTAGGTTTCGGTTTCCACATCATGTCCATAGTGGACTGCGTATCCGCCGACGTAGCAAGTGTGTACATGGAGCGCTGGTCGTCAGGGATTTGAGGGAGCTCCTTTTCGTTAATTTCCGCCGAGGCTCCTTCGGGCGCGTGATCGTTACCATGAACAGCACGATAATTAGCAATAACCTGCTGCGCTGCGCTGAGGGAGGAACTTCCATCCACGGTTGCCGTTGATGCCACTTGGGAGACAGGAGTATTCTTATCGATTGCGGCAGCGAGTTCCCATTGCGAGGGGTTATCAGAGTCTTCGTCGTATTCTTCTTCATTTGAGGCATCAGTACAACCAGTGAATGAGATTTCTGGGATATCGACTGCGAATATAGCAGCATAACGGCGAGTATCAGGTTTAGAATGTGTCTTGGAGCGTGGATCAGCATGCGCCCCAACAGCGACGCGAAGGTTGCGAGATACAGCAATGGCATGCTCAGATTGCATTATGACTGAGGAGGTGGAGATCTGCTATCAGTAGTTACGGTGTCAGGTCAGACAGTGGACTGAGTTTATATGAAGAGGATGGCGACTGACGCTTTGACATTGTGAAATGAATGTCCACACTTGGTTGTGGAGGTTCTACAATGAGACGGTCCTCGTGGCTCAGAGGCAATGCGAATTGTCTACAGCATCCGCATGCGCACCGTATAATATGCGTGTGTTCGTCGCTTGTGAATCCATGTCTTTCGCCAAGCGTTTGTTTGACGTCCGTTTGTAGCAGAACTGGCTGACGCCTGACAGCATGGAGCGGCACCACCGTCATGGTTAAAACGTTAGATGTCGAATAGTGGTATCAACTTGCAGTGCAACACCTAGGTTGGGGTTAGGGTTCCTGAAACGTCAACATTTCGCCCCACCTCTCCTTCGTTGACTGGCCAGCGGCACATCCTGGATCATGTTTAGTACAGCCAGCGCAAGGGTTCGTCTCTTTAGGAATACTGTCCACAATTGTAAGACCCTCATCGATTTCCAGTCAAGTCTACTGTTTCATCGTTCGCCCAACTATCCGGGACATATCCCCCTCAATGCCTTTGAGAATGCGTTCCTTACCGTAGGCTCTGCCCTTGTGGCGCTTATAGATCCGAGGCGTGGTGGTAAGCCCCTTCAAGTGATACTTGGAACATTCTTACTAGGTTGGTACGTCGTAGACATGGTGGCCGCACTTGGCGAAACTACCGCAGGTTCAACATTGTCTAGGCTACGTGACGTGATGCTTGATTCTCAAGAGGGGCGCAGGATTCTCAAAGACCGCCCTCGCATTAACTCGAAGACTCTGGACTTCAAAAGGCTGAAATCACTTCCAGACGGAACGTTCGGAAGAGAATACACTAGATGGCTCGAAGTTTGCAAAGTCACACCTGATTCTCGAGAGCCGGTTTGCCACTGTATTTTAATGTTGACTACTGGTTATCTCATATTCCTGGTAGGTTCGTTATATTGACGACCCAGAACTCGCGTATGTCATGCAACGGTACCGCGAAACTCACGATTTCTACCATGCACTCTTCGCTCTGCGCGTCTCTGCTCTGCCAGAGCTCGCCCTCAAAGCTTTCGAGTTTGCTAATCTAGGTTTTCCTATGACCGCAGTAGCACTTGGAGCCTCCGTCAACATGAAAGAAGCACAACGTGGCAAGCTCTGGCGGGAATGTATACCATGGGGGATCAGGTGTGGCAGCAGTGCTAGATGTCTTTTGACGGTCTACTGGGAAGAGAGATGGGAACATGAAGTTCAGGAGATAAAGAAGGACCTTGGTGTTTGGGACCCTCCAGATGGACTGAATATTCCTCTACGTAAACATTGAGGGTCATGCCTTCCTCCAACTACAACAGTGATGGAATAGAACTATAGCCCATTGATGTAGATTAGATCCAAATGACCTTGCAGTGTTCCAGTGGAATATGAATTGTTCAGGATTCCATACATCAGTGACTGCATGCAGCGATGTTTTCATGATACATTACACATCTATGCATGATATCATACACCAAGAAAACATATCACATTCCCGGAGATTGTTTCTAATGTACTTTGGAAGAAGAAGTATTGTTAGCCTGAAACTATGTGAACTCCTCCACTTTGACAATCCTTGTAGGAATTTCAATGCATTCACTGTCTTCATCAGTATTTATATCATAAAAATAGGATTCCCTAGCAATCAAACTTTACATGGCAGTCCAATCATTCTCCTGAGAATAAATGATAGCAGTGAACTCACTTGGCCATAAGGCATGCTGCATACACTTATTGAGAAAGATTGATCATGAGTGAAGCTTGCAATGAAGACTAATACACTTACTGTCACCAGTGGGAAAAGACATGAGTAGATGTCCTGGATCAAGCTCAGAGACTGCCCACTGTGTCTTATCTTAGTCTGTCAATATTACAGAAATCTGAAAAAAATTCCTACAAGGGCTGTTGTGATTCCAGTAGCCAGACTGGTATCAATGGCTCAGCAATGAAATCACTTGGAAACTAAAATTATATACCTAGTTATTAGTCCAGTTTGAATACAGAATTTCACAAGTCTCTTAACCAATAAGCTCAATCTATACAGGGACAGGTTAGCACATCTTCATGGTCCATTTACAGCACCAACCTCATTGACACAAGGGGACCACTCTTCTTCAACATGTACCACAATGATCCAGCAATCAAGACATCTGCTAAAATAGATGTTCCCATCCAAATAGGTAAAAACCACTGTCAAAGAGATTAATTATAATGGGGTGTCAAGGATGATAACACTTGCAGTCAAGATCGCATATTGTGAGTTTCGAAGCTTAGGGATCATGCTAATCAAAAAAGCCAACAATCCAGTCAACTGATACTGTATTGAATGACTTACAATGACAGCATGGATACAAATCCAAAGGCTATTTCAAAATCAGTTCAATTTCAAGCCCTTGACTAAATGATAACTTACATCCCTCAAGAATTAAAATAACACACTGAGAAATCAGTAGGTTAATATCATTTCTGAAATTATCATAAGTATATGTATACACACAAGCATCACTGAGATTCTTTTATGGGCTAGATTCATTTCCACTACAACCTTGTCACAATTTTGACAAACAAAAGAAGATATTCTACTTACAAAGGTGGATCCGACTGATAAAATATGCATGGACAAAACATTCAGTAGTGACCTATGTAGATCTTGTAAATTAGTCAATTGAGATCTTTGTTTCTTGAGCTGTCTAATCACAGTTGTTCCTAAACATATTCCCCACAGCCTGTCAGCAGCACTTAAGTGCAACATCAGGTTTCATTGAACAATTATTTACATACCATAGACTCTCCTTAGAAACTTCCATAGCTATAGGGTGACCAATATGGATAACAGCAGTCAAGCGACATGACAATGTACTAGTGTCGAAATCGTGATTCCTGATACCAGTGGATCATAAATTAAATGTCAGTCCACTTACAATTCCAAAGCTTGTATCATCCTGCTCTCATCAGCTGATGCTTGTAAATTGCATGCAAAGACTGACCAAATGATTATTACCTGCAGCCCAACCATGTTAACATTGTTGCCCTCGACATGCAGACATTAATATCACCCACAATACACTTGATCCAAAGAGAGTCACGATTATGAATAGATGCCTTCCAAAAATACAGTGAAACTTGGCCAGTCAATACCATGAATGCACTGTGGCCCAGTGGTGTGCAACGATTGACTCAGACTCGGATCCAGGGGGAACATGGGACATACATTATCGTAAGTGATAAACCAACACCGATCGTGGGGAGGCGATTCTTTAAAGTCCAAGTAGGGTTGAGCGACGGGAAGTAAGACATCATTAGCGCAGCCCCCCAGCGGGCGACGGGAAGATTTAGTGGGACGTAAAGACGAGAGCACGAATCATACAGTTTATATAGTATCCGCAGCTACCGCCCAAACATAAGCTCCGAGGAGGCGGTATGCTGGATATCATTATGCTTATCAGTGACCTGGTGCGGTTTGAGCGAATTGATCATGGGCGTTCTGCTGTGACCGCACAGCAACAATCAATGCGGCATAGCCCGCTACTCAGCGATTGCATATTGCCGTAACATTTCGTCCCATTCCTATCAAGGATGGATGCTACCAGATGCTTTGTATACACTGACTATTGCATGGCGGGAACGGGCGATCTGCGCCTGCGCACTTTACCGCTAATTGGCTGCATGCTCGTGACCGCCGAGCGAACGATACCTATGATAGACGTACGCGACGATGATAACCGCCGCGAAATTTCATGCGCCCTATAAAACCCACTACTAAAGGTAGCAGGAATAATCTATGTGACTGTGACACAGCCTTAGTCGTTCTGCTCATCAGTACAACCTCTCAGGCTCGACGACTAACCCACTCCACGACCGTCACAAACTATTTTCAACTCTCTACCACCATTTGAGTACAAAGAAGACGTCAACTCGAAAATACTTGGGATGCCTCCGAAGAAACAAAATGTACCATCATCTTCCAAGGTAAAGGAGGACAAGGTGATCTCATTGCGCTCAGCTCGTTTCTTGAACTAACTAATCAAGGTTCTTCGTGAAGACTTTTGGCTTGAAGAATGTATAGAATCTTATCTCTGCGGATGGCACTGACTCTGACGACGATGGGTTGGCAGAAAAACAAGTCGTCCAAGGTTCAGAAACAAGTGAAGCAGATCCAGGCACAGGCTGCCACGGCGGGGAAATCTAGAGAAACACTCGCAAAGGAGAAGGAGAAAGAGCTACGGGCCAAGGCCAAGCTGGAGGAAGAGAAGCGGAAGAAAGAGGAAGCTGCTTTGTTTAAGCCAGTGCAGGCGCAGAAAGTACCATTCGGTGTCGATCCCAAGACCATCCTCTGCGCATTCTACAAGGCCGGGGATTGTGATAAGGGTGGCAAGTGCCGATTTAGCCATGACATCAATGTTGGCCGGAAGGTGGAAAAGAGAAACCTGTATGAAGACAGCCGGGAGGAAAAGATGAAGGGTTCGTAGAGACTTGTCCATTTTCGTCCGCGAAACTAACATGTCGAACGAATATCACAGACACAATGGAGAATTGGGATGATGAAAAATTACGGAGTGTTGTATTGTCAAAGCATGGTAATCCACGAACCACGACAGACGTGCGTGACAATGGCTCTCAATATGCTCTGCTCATGCGCGCCTGTAGATTGTCTGTAAACACTTTATTGACGCCATCGAAACAAAGAAGTGCGCCCTCTCTATTGTCGGCCGATAAACCCTGATCCCCCTGTTGCAGGTTTGGATGGTTCTGGGAATGCCCGAGTGGTGGAGAGAAGTGCCAATACCGGCATGCCTTGCCACCTGGATTCGTCTTGAAGTCCGAGAGAAAGGCCGTGGAGGAGGCTGCGAAAGCCAATGTGATATCATTGGAAGAGTTCTTGGAGACAGAGGTAGACTCTCACTTCTCATGCAGTTCTCCGGTGCTCATTCTCTTTCAGCGACACAAATTAGGTTCCAATCTCACCCCGGTAACACGTGAGACATTTGCCATCTGGAAGAAGACGCGAATGGACAAGAAGGAGGCAGAAGTAGAGGTATTGCGCAGAGCCAAAGAAGCCCAACACGCGGCCGGCAAGGTGAATGGCATGAGCGGTAGAGACTTGGTGAGTCATGGCTTGGTTGTCTCGTGGATTCGTTGACCTGGGATCAGTTCCAATATAATCCGGAGTGGTTCGAAGACGAAGAAGACGGAGATGAGTCAGAAGACTTCGATCTCGCTGAATACAGACGCGATGACGAGGAAGTATACGCGGAGTTCAGGCAGACGGAACAAGATATCAGTGATCTGCATTTGTACGAAGACTCGGACGACGACTCGGACGACGGCGGCGAGGCAGGCGGGTCTACCTAAGATGACGAGTAGTTCACCCTCTTATACACACTGTCTTTTCCAACATCATCCTGCATTCGTCGATTCCCGGACTACTATGCATAGACTCCAGAGTCCAAGGGACACTTCAGTTGACCAGGTTTCGTAATGTGCCTCCGTGTGACCATATCTTCCAGACCTCTCCCCGCGACTTGCGCGTGTTGAACAATTCAATACACCTTTTCCTCATAATTCCGTCCTCTGCGTCTCTTTCTAGTACGATAGTTGTGCAGGTCCTGAAACATGTCCCGTTTTCCCCAGACATCCTCTTCCAGACCGACAGTCAAAACCACCGCTTTGGCCCCTCCGACTCCTCGTTCTCGAGCCCCGTCGCCATCCAAGCTGTCTGCCAGTGCCGTCGCGTCCCCTTCAACGCCTCGGGTCCGTACAAAGTCGACCCCGAAGTCACCTTCCAGACCCGTCCGTCGGCCCCCACCAGACCAGGAGATCCCAACTCCTAAAGCACCCCCTCTCAGCATCAAGGAAGCTATCGCGCTCAAACGCGCCGAGGCCAAAAAGTCAGCATCTCAGCCTGCAATTAGTGGAGGGGCTGGCCTCGACAGCTTCGACGGCTTGGAGGATGCGGTTCCTGACGGCAGTCCCACGAAGAAGGAGACAGACGAGAGCGATCTCGGTCGGTGGTCCGTGAAAGAAGCCATCGAGCGTGCGCGCAGTACAGGTGTGGACGCTAGCACATGCTTGCACCCGGAAAGCTCACCTGACAAGGTTTCTACAACAGGTTCAATTAATCTGGCTTCGCGTTCGTTGCCCTGCCTGCCGTCCGCATTGTTTGAGATCCACTTGGGAGTAAAACCTGACGCCCTGAAATCTGCCCCTGAGGAACCCCCAATAGGTTGTTCGGATAGCGCGGGAAAACGATCCGGACAACGCGGAGGTCCTGCGTGGTTTGAAGCACAGGACCTACAAGTGCTCAAGGCATGGAACAACGAGATCATAGAGATCCAACATGAGATCTCACTGTTTGGGTCGCTCAAGACTGTCGATGTGCGTTTGTTCTGCTCGTTATTGGTTCATTTTGCTAACGGCCACCGAAGCTACATCAAAACAGGCTCTGCGCTCTACCCAACACATTCGCAGACTTGACGGCCCTTACTAGCCTAGACCTTTCGCATAACTCGTTAACGTCGACTCCTATTAATATCTTCGCACTCCCCACACTCTCCACGCTGAACCTGTCGCATAATGCTCTTGTCGCCCTCCCATTCGGTGAACCGTTTTCATGCTCTTCAGGTCGATCGCGAAAGGATACTTACAACTCTGGGGGATTCTTTGGACCAATCATTACCCGTGCCAATGTACCACTGCCCCGCCTTCTGTCACTAGACGTGTCTTTCAATAGGTTGACCGCTTCAACCATCGATCACAAGAACCTCCCCTCTGGCTTATGCAAGGTTAACCTGTCCTCGAACCCCATCGCTTCTGAGAACATCGATTCTTCGGCCCTCATTCGTGCTCTCGGTGCTCTTACCCAGTTGAAAGAACTTCACTTGGTAAAAGCGGACATCGGGGACGATACCTTCCCGCCTACTCTCCTCTCTGGGGAAGTTTCTCGCAGTTTTCCTTCATTGCGCATTCTTGACCTCGAGGAAACGCGTGTAAATGCCGAAGCTGTAACGTTGGCATTCGCTGGCTTGAAGCAGTCTCTCATGTTTGACGTGACCACAGAGGAACCACCAGAAGGCACTCTTAGGGTGACCGTCGGGAAGAAAGTTCTGAAAGAAGCATGGGAGGTCGAAGCTGAGCGCAGGACGAAACACCGGAGCGGGAGGTCGGTAACAAACGGGACCTCAACGACAGACACCTCGGATCGTCCCCCACAACAGGCACCGACGAAGGAGGCATGGGAGATCGAAGCAGAACAGGGCCTGCTGACTGAGGGTGGTCGGAGACGCGCAAGAACGGCGGCGGCGGCACGTCCGTCATCCTCGGAAGCAAAACAAAGTTCGGTCACCGGTCTCGGTCACCCGAGCTCGCCACCACTGCAAGTCGGCGTGCAGTCGACGTTCAACTTGAACAACCCCAAGTACTATCACGCGGCTGCTCAAACGCTCACTCTTCCCGCTTCCGCGCCCCCCGCGAGGTCGCACGCACGGTCTTTTTCTCTCGCCACGTCTGCCTTGACTGCAAACACTACTTCAGGAAAGACGGACATCGCTTTGCCTACGCCCAGCATCCCCATCGCAGCCATATCTTCACAGTCCTTTGCTCAAACGCTCAAGATCCTCATTCTCAGCAACAGGAAACTGGACCTGTCGGTCTCGTTGCCTCACAGTCCATCTGAAATGGACGCCGGGCTGATACCGACACTAGAAGAACTCGTCTTGGACGGATGCGGTTTCACCGACAACGTCACGACCACGCGTCAGGTCGAGGGAGGAGCGACCCCGATCAAGTCGACCGAGCCGCTGTTGTCGTTGTTGACGCGGCTGTTCCCCCAGCTGAGGACGCTCGACCTGTCGTACAACGCGCTGACGTCCGCCGCGCTGCAAAAGAACGTGTTGATCGACCTCATCATGGCGTCTGCGACACAAAATCCGAGCCGCACGGGACTGAAGCACCTTCGACTCCGTGGGAACCGTATCACGACGCTCGACGGTTTCCAGGAAGTAGCGGCGATGTTCAAGGGTCATCGCGCCGTGCCCGACTGGAAGCTTGAGGAGTTGGACCTGAGAGACAACGAGATCGGCAGGCTACCGCCCGAACTGGGCTTGTTGCCCCTCGACGTACTCTTGGTGGACGGCAACGTGTGAGTGCAGTCTTTTTTTACGCTCGCTTCGCGTGACGGGCTGACGCATCATGCGTGTCCTTTTCAAAGGTTCCGAATTCCTCAGAGGAGGATCTGGGAACGCGAAGGGACCAAGGGTCTGCTGAGTTGGCTGCGCGGGCGCATAGAATGAACGGACGCGGCGGACTCGCTGTGCGTGTCACAGCCCCTAGCACTTTCAGACCATATGGATTTGTAAATCGGGATTAGTATGACTTTCAATATTCTATGCGGACATCCAGATAGTCAGCAGCGATTGTGCCCATTAGTCCACTGGAACCGGGGACCTGAATTTCAGGTACGAAAAGAACGTGTATTAGCGTAGCCGTTCTGGATTAATGGGGAAGGTGCTTTGAGCTGTCCTTAGAACTACTCAGATGTCCGCCTGCGATAGCCGAGGCCCGAGGCGGCGCAGGCATTAGTCTATGCGTGAGAATCGAGGGGCGCTCACCGCTCTTGCCTCCGCCCCTCATCCTCACCACTCCGCATTCGGAAAGCTATTCTAATACACTCATTCCTTTTCGCAACAATCCTTCAACATGTTCCTCAACAACCCGCGCGACAACGCTCCTCCCGACTTCACCTCAGATCGTTACGCTCCAGCATGGCAGCACTTCGTCAATGACTTCAACATCTCTCACGAGGAAGCAGCCCAGCGCCTCCTCGACGTCTGGCAACACACGCAGGACCTCGCCATACAAGACTGGGACGCCCGGCAAGCAGAACAAGAAGAAGAGGTAAGGCGTACCCAAGACCTACAATGCCAACAGTGCGAGGAAGAAGAACGTCGCAAGCGTGAGGAGGAAGAAACCGCCCGCCAAGACGAGCGCAAGAAATGCTGCAACAAGTTTCTCCCCTTCAACGACGTCAAACCAAAATCTTCCATCCTGATTACCCCATCTCCCAACGCCCTGCGCAAACTCCGCAAAGGCGACTACATAGAATTATATTATTTCACCAACAAAGGCCTCGCCGACGCGCAATCCATATCGCACTCCGCTGACGACGAAGCTCTCACCCTTATCCAGGACGCACAAGGAGGCCACGCCTTCATCCCCATCGCTGCGGCAAAAGCCAAAGACAACGTCGTTCCCGACCAGGACCTCACATGGGCGCAACTAGACGAATCCACCCACCGCATGCTCCAAGCCATGAAAGAGTGCGGCTGGGGAGACGACTGCCTCGACGCCCACCTCCAGTTCTGGATGGGACTCAGCGCCCACGAATGGAGGCACGACCCCGATGACACCTCGCGCCAGGCCCTCATCATGTACCAGGCGGTTTTCCGTCGCCGCTGGCACGACACCCTCGGTACTTCGGCCTCCTTTAACCTCAAATACATCAACCAAGACGCCCTGCAAAAACTCAAATTCAAGCTCGACAGCGCCCTCCACGCCAAAGCAATGGTGCAGGCCAAAGAGGCGAGTCCCACCAACC
>JBBPTO010000289.1:0-36426 GCA_038094155.1 Pulveroboletus cf. aberrans | reverse complement strand
GTGTGTTTCTGTGGAGCATATGAACCCTTGGTGATGTACTTTGGTCTATGCAACTCCCCTGCCACCTTCCAAGCAATGATGAATGAAATTTTGCTGATATGGAGGATGTGGTGGTCATATATATTGAGAACTTGATGATATTCACAAAGACAGACAGTCAGAAGGAACATGATAAGATTGTCATGGTGGTCCTTCATCAACTTGAAAGAGAATGATTTATTTGTCAAATCAGAAAGATGCACATTTACTGCTTTCAAGGTAGAATTTCTCAAAATGAATGACTCCAAAGTCAAGGCCATTCTGGAATGGCCGGAATTAAAGTATGTAAATGGAGTTAGGAGCTTTCTAGGGCTAGCCAACTTCTACAGGAGATTCATCAAGGACTATGCACAGGTCACATGACCTTTGAATGACCTCACAAAGAAGGACACTCCATTTGAATGAAAGGAAGCTCAACAGACCATATTTTACATGCTAAAGCAGAAATACATATACTACTGCCCCTTGTTACAATCAGCCCCTTTTTCCCTATTGCTTACATACACATGGGTATAAGTCCCAGCTTGAATGCTCTTTTCTTTTCATTGCTGACTACAATACTGTGACTTCTCATCTGTTTCCATCACATTCCATGTGATTCCACTTGCTCAATCAGTGACTCCATCCTCACCTGCCCTAAACCCTCTGTATACCTTGTCATCTTGTACCTGTATTTCCCAAGCTAGACCTCCCCTTCATGTACCTCAATACACTGGGTCTTTGCTCCACCCCTTGTTCCTAGTCCTTAGTCCCTCATCAGGAACTTCTTAGCTCTTTGAGACTTTGTAGTGCTCTTGAGGCTACACTGTTCCAGAAAACCTCTTGCCACCTGATTGACAATAGATTATCAGGCAGTCTAGTCCTCTTCAACATTAGATCATTGAGACAGAGCAAGGAGAAAGCCTTGTTCACCTCAAACCCTCATACCTTGTCCTTGTAGAGTGGCTTGCCCTGCTCTCCTTCATCCTTAGTACCCTAGACCCACTTTAGGGGCTATGCCTACCCTCTACTCAAGGTAGTCATAACACCCCTATCTGTTACAGTCACTTCCACATCCCTTCCGACATTTTTGACCCTTCTGACACTTCCAACCACACTTAGAATATTTGACACACTGGAAGCAATGCTTCCAAACTCAGAAGCTCGAAAGCATGGAAACTCGGAAGTATGGAAGCTCAGAAGGCTCGGAACTGTGGGAACTCGGAACTGGAACCTCAGAAGCACCAAAAGCACAATGGCTCAACTGAAACTTTGTATTTCATCATGCAAACCTTTTTCATTGATACAGTACATCATGCTATGCATTCCAGACCCTCCTAGAACATTCCTATGTCTTCCATGCATCACCCATGACCCTAACATCACTTTATGCCCTTACCCCACACATGTATCATCTTCCATTCTTTCACACCATGCCTCCTCCACACCTGATCCTTATGGTATCCTCATGGACATCTAGATTAGAGTACAATAGGTACAAACATGTAGACTAGTATATAAAGGACAAGAATGCAGCCACTGGAGGGCAGTCTTGTCCTCTTGATGTTTTCCTCAGCATCTATGGTGTCGACTCATTTTTCCTCTCTCTTGACTAGTGAAAGTGGCCTAGAGCCTTAAGTGGTTCTGAGTTGTATCACTATCCTTGCATTCCCAGACAATGATTTCAAGTTCTGACTAGAAAGTGATCCCTTTGACTTTGCTACTGGGGCAGTATTATCTATTGAGCTAGAAGGAAAGTGCCATCCAGTTGCCTACTTCTCTCACTCCATGTCTTCAGAAGAATGGAACTATCCCATGGCAGATAAGGAGATATTGCACATCATCTGAGCCCTGGAACTGTGAAGACATTATTTAAAAGATGCCAAGCAGGAGTTTGAGATCTGGAATGACCATACAAACCTGCAGTGGTTCATGCAGCTTGAGGATCTAAATCTTTGACAGGCTTGATGGGCACAATATTTAACTAGATTCAATTTCAAGTGGATTCACAAGGCTGAATCTACTATGGGCAAAGCAGATGGCCTATCTAGAAGAAAAGATCATACTTCAGAAGTGAAAGAAGATAATAAGGAAGTGCTAGTCATTCTGCTGAAGAAGATTAGGATGACAATCTTGATCTCTGATGAAGGTGAACAACTGAAACAAGATGTCAAGGATACAACTGTAAGATTGAAAGAATCAGAAGAAATGAAACTCTGTGAAGAACATAGTATTTGTGAAGAAAAGAATGAAATCCTATGATATGAAAGGAAGAATATTTGTTCTGGCAGATCCAGAACTTCAGATACATATAGTGCAGATGCATCATGACACACCTGTTGCTGGACACCCATGTTATGAAAAGACCATAGAACTGCTGCAGCACAGCCATTATTGGCCAGGAATGGCAAAGTTTGTAAATGACTATATTTCACACTGTGACAGATGCATGCATTTTAAGGAGAGTGACACAGCCCCTTCTGGAAAGTTAATTCTCCTGGAAGTACCAGAATCACCATGGGAGCATATTTCCATCAACTTTATTACAGATTTGCCTCTATCCAGTGGATTTGATGCCATCTTGATGTTAATGGACAGGTTTTCAAAGGAAGTCAAATTTATTCCCTGCAATAAGAGAGTAATAGCACTGGATACAGTATGTCTTTATCTAATCAAAGTATGAAAGCATCATGGCCTTTCAAAGTCTATTATATTGGATTGAGGACTGCATTTTGCCTTACAAGTCATAAAGGACATCTGCAAGAGACTCAGAATTACCTCTAAGTTATCTCCTGCTCATCATCTGCAGACAGACAGACAGACAGAGCACATGAACAGAGATCTGCATCAGTATCTCAGATTGTTCACAGCAAAGAAGCAGGCTTCAACAAAGAAATATCCATTTGAAGTTACTAGATCCTATCAGCCAAGGATGGGCATTGAGCAGAAAGTCTCTAAAGCACCAGCTGCTAAAGAATTTGCCAATCTGATAGATCAAATGCTACAAAAGACTAGAGATAATTTATTAAAAGCTCAGGAGCACATGAAAGTCCAAGCTGATAAGCACCACTCTAAAGCCCCTGAATATAGGGTTGGAGATAGAGTTTGTCTTTCTACAGATAACCTACAGTTGACCTGCACATCAAAGAAGCTCAGTGAGTGGTGACTAGAATTATATGAGATCACCAAGTTGGTTGAAAGTAACACAGTTAAACTGAAGCTTTCCAGGACTATGTATGCAGATTCACCCAGTTGTTAATATATCTAGGGTCAAACCCTACAAGAAACATCTGCCAGAACAGACAGCATCTCACCCAGAACCAGTTCAAGTGACAGAAGATCAGGATAAGAAATATGAAGTAGAATATATTGTAGACTCATGCCTTCATGGTCAGTGTCTGGAATACCTGGTTTACTGGAAAGGCTGGAATGATGAAGATTGCACATGGAAGCCTAAATCTGCTTTGGCTAATGTGCAGGATGCTGTCCCAGATTTCCATAAAAAGCATTCCAAAGCATCTCATTACCTCTGCATGTCCAACACTGAATTTTCTAACTTATTCACCCCATATGATAACATAACCCTTGTCTCTGGACCTGCAGTACCCTTTAATCACCTGGAATGTGATTCATAGAAGGAAAGTAGTGTTACAGTCACTTTCACACCCCTTTTAACATTTTTGACCCTTTCAACCCTTCCGACCACACTTAGAATGTTTGACACACTGGAAGTGATGCTTTCAAACTCAAAAGCTCAAAAGCATGGGAACTCAGAAGGTCAGAAGGTCAGAACCATGCCAGAAGCATGAGAACTCGGAAGTTAGAAGCACCAGAAGCACAAGATTCAACTAAATCTTTGTATTTTATCATGCAAACCCTTTCAGTTTGTACAGTACATCATGCTATGCATTCCAGACTCTTTCAGAACATTCTTATGTCTTCCATGCATCACCCATGACCCTAACATCATCTTATGGCCTTACCATATTCATATATCATCTTCCATTCATCCACATCATGCCTTTTCTGCATCTAATTCTTATGCTACCCTTATGGACATCTAGATTAGAATACAATAGATATAAACATGTAGAGTAGTATATAAAGGACAAGAATGCAGCCACCAGAGTGCAGTCTTGTCCTCTTGGTGTTTTCCTCAGCATCTGTGACATTGACTCAATTTCCTTCTTTCTTGACTAGTGTCATATCCCATCCCAACTCTGATCCTTACACCTCCGAACTCCCTTCAGTATCCTCTATGTTACCTCTGACTTCTGATACCCTCATCTTTAATCTCCTCCAAAGGACTCCATCCTACCTCTCATTGAACCTCTGATATCAGAACCCCTTCCCCCATTGAACCTATTATGATTGGTCCGGATCTTGTATCCTTTTATGCTCACTCCATTCCCTAGCTCTATGAACCATCCTATGTTACTCCTACATTACATTCTACATTCCCTCATCCTATGTACATCACCCCTCAGCACTCTATGATCACTGACTAACTTTGTACCTTTACATATGATTCCCTCCATTCTCCATTCCAAACTCTGATCTGACCTCATAGTATATAAGTACTATAATCTCCTCCTATATTCTTTAGTTCAAATATTGTTATGTCAAGTTCTACTTCTCTAACTCCATCCAATCCCAATGAAGTTTCCTTCTCTTCTATATTTTCTTCTATATGTCCCTCCCATCTTCAAAATGAGAACCTAACAGTAAGCAAGGGTATGACACATACATCCTGCACCAGGTCCTTATTCCCACAACCCCTTATCTCCATCCTGTTATGCCTTCATCACCTCTGCATGTTGCTCTGCCTCATCTGTCAGACCTCTGGTCCTTTTAGTGTCCTTTCATCCCACAGTTGACCATTATCCCTCAGATCTCCATCAAACAGAGCCCTAGAGGAGTATGGATCATGACAGTATATTTGAACTACCTCTTGCTTTTACTGTCCTTACAATCCTTGATATGTTATTCATGCTGAAGATGTATTTCTTCCAGATTTTGCAATGACAACCTCCACTCATTTCTCATTGTCCTCACTCATGTACCATTATCTCTGACACCTACTCTAATAGCTCCTATCACCTTCAGATGCAACTCCTGTCCCTTCATCCTACCTTTCACATCAAGACCACATCTCTAAGTCTACCTTTAGAATTGCAGAGCATGTAGCCTCTACTTAATTTCTGAAGGATATCCAGATCTCATCCTGAATCCTCAGATATTCCTTAGGATCTTGACTATGTGGATCTCTGTAACCTCAGAAGTTGCATTGCTTCTTTTCCACTCCTCTCCTGTCTCCTAAAATGCATGCATCCATTCTCCACCCCTGATGTCATCATCTCAGTCTATCTCACCTCTTCATCTGAATGTCCTTCAACTCCTCATGACTTCCGACTTCCTTTCATCTATCTCTGCCTTCCCTGACAATGTCACATCCTTCTCTGAACCTCTGATGCCTTGAGAGCATCATTTCTAACATGTTGACAATGTCTCTGATGTTTCCTTCAATGATCATCATCTCTGATGCCCCTGCATTACCTCCTACATCCTCCACAACCCTTTGGTGTCATTCTTGTCCTCCACTCTTCACCAAACCCCTTCCACTTTTCTCACTCAGGCAAAACCACATCTGATGCAATCTGCATAACCCTCATTGAATTCCTGAAACATGCTAGTACTAACCTTCACTTGCTCATCCATTGTAGTCTGTTGACTATGAATATTGAGAAGCACCTATGCTGACTTCTGTGGACAGAACACCAGCCCCAACACACTGACTTGTGTGTCTTCAGAATCAACCTCACTTCCCTGTCTTCCTCTGAAATCCAACAATTCTCCTTAGGCTCACATTGGCCTAGCCAGCCAACTCCTGGACAACAAGCTCTGACCTATCTTGGAATTGCCTTGAGTTCCCTTGGATCTTACAGATTCCTCTCTGTGCTTGTGCTTGCACTTGCAACTCTCCTCTCCTCATCTTTATTTCCCCTCTGACATCTCTTGGTTCTCCACCACTTAACCTTTGATGCTCCAGTATCCTAACCTGACCACCAGGAATGCTTTAGAAGTGCTCAAACCAGTCTTCTCAAATATATAGGTGCTCAACCTCCCTTGGTTGGCCCTTTCCTAACCTCCTGCTCTCTGATTCTCCTACCTTCTCCTTCCCTTTGGCCTGTAGTTGCTGTGCATCAGAAGTTGAGTCAATAATTCCTTCTATTCATTTGCAGGGCAAATGTCTTAGATTCTGCTTTCTTCAAGCCTCCAAGCCTCCACCTCCTCTCCATTTTCCACCTCCAACTCATCTCTGTTCTCTCTGTTCCCTCACCCCTTTCACCTCTGGTCCTTGGATTTAGTTGCTGTGCTTTGAAAGTTGATTCTTTTCTTTCGTTCTTTTGCAGGGCTACTTCTTGGATTTGATCATCTGACCTCCCCTGAGTCCTTTGCTCTTATTTATCCCATTTCATCTCCAACTACCCCTGAGTGCTCTGATCATCTCCACATGCCTCTGCACTGCCTTTGGCATCAAACTTTAGCACAATTACCCTCCTCCTACTCCTCTTTTGACATTGGAACATCAACATAAAGAGGGAAATAAGGGACTGCATTCACAATCATGACAACCACTCTATGACTCTGAAATGCTTGCTTCATCCCTCTGGAGTTTAAGATCCACTACTCCAACAGTCCAAAATTTCCTCCATCATTGCTCTCTTTACATTGTGCTCCTGATCTGTCCTCTCATCACATCCCTCATCCTCTTCTCTTCTTCCATTCCTTCCATGGCCCTAGTTGCTGTGTGTCAAAAGTTGAGTACATCCTGTCAAAGTCTATAGTGTGGGCAAATATATCCAGTACTCAGCCAGATGCCCAAGAGAGCAATCATAACTGTTTATTCACCTATAGTGTGGGCAAAGATATCCAGTACTACTAACTATCAGTACAACTATAGGTAAGTGAATGAAGGGATCTCACCTCAGCCAGATGCCCAAAAGAGCAATCACAACTGAGGTGAGTTTAGAGAGAACATGGGAATTAAATAGTGAAATAACATGTGCACATCTAACTCTGGAGAACTCTGATCCAGAGTTAAGTGAGGGTAAGTGAAGTGTATTTGGGATAGTTCAAGATGAGAAAGGAACGATCCAAAAGAAAAGAAATAAGTCATACAACTTTTGGAGATCATATGATATGTTGAGAAATGTTGCGATAGAACAAGACATTATCCTGAAATGGATAAATGCAACTCCAGAGCAAATAGAGTGGAGGACATATGAAAGGAGGGCGGAGCACCCTCAGAATTGTACTGGAGTTGTACCAGAGTTATACTTTGACACATCCTTTCAGTCATCTACACAACTGTTCCTCAGACCCTGACTTCCTCTCAACCTCCTATCTCTGACTTTCTTCCATGCCTTCAAATCAACCTCTGACACCCTCTCCTCTAATCTCCACAATCTCATCTTCACAACCTCCAACTTTTCCCTTGCCTAGCATGACTTCTGCACCCTTACCTTTCCAACTTTCATATCTCTAGTTACCTCCACATCTGTTAGCTAACTTCAACTCACCCCTGTGTCTTTGCTTTGCTCTGATGTTCTCTCTGGATTATGATTACTCAAGAACCTTTAACTGTTTACTGAAGATTTAGCTCATCAACAGAATAACTGGCCCATGTTCCTGTTCTCTGCTGACCTTGCAATCTGGCCTCAAGCATTCTCCTTAACTAATTGAGCTCAAACTCTGACTTCTTCATATCATCTTTGAACAGAGGCACCATTTGCTCAACAATGAGTTAGGAACTCAAGCAGTACGCTTCATCAAACCCCTTTCATTATCCTCCAATCAACCTCATTCCCTCCTCTGATGGACTCTATTCAACTCCATTTTCCTCCAATCCATGTAATGCTGCCTTCTGTGCAAATCATTCCAACTCCCCTGTCTTTCCTCAGCCCCCTCACACACTCCAGGTCCCCTCTGAGTGCCCTGACATTCCTTCTGTTACTCTCTCAACATTTTGTTATTGGCTGCTACATGCCTGACTTTCATTGCTTTCTCTCCACTCCCAAGGTTTTTTCTTTGCAAGGTGTCCTCCTCATTTCACCTCCGCTCACCTTCAATGCTGCCCAGCCTTGTGGACACCCACCTCTATTTCTTTCAGATTGTTCTCCAAAACTTCCACCCTCAATTCCAATTTTGTTGAAAATCCTTCAATTGGTAAATTCACTACAAGAGACTATTTTCCTAACTATTGTATCTCCCTTGTCTCCATCTCTCTTGAATTCCTTTCAGAACCTCACAGAATTCCCTTTGACACATTTTCAATCACCCTTTGAATGATCTCCTCTCTCTTCTATGTCCCTTCTTTTCCCTCTGAAATCTCTCTGTTGTACCTATGAGACATTTGGAAAGTTTCCCCTATAAGGGGGAGATAAGGACTCTGCTCACTCATCACTGAACTAGCAAATCTCATGAAGTCCCTCTGAGATGTATCCAGCTCACTCCAATCACTTCTGGTTCCAACTCCATGATGTCCTGCTAATTACTCTTATGTCCTGTCCCCATCAAGACTCTTTCCCATTGTTCTAACTCATGGCCAACCCCTCATTCCAAATATTTCCCTCCAACCCCATTTTCTATACCTTCAAATACCTTCTCTCCTTTCTGAACATCCCTTGAATTCCTCCACCATTTCTAATGACATCTCTGATATGGTTTTCACTTCCTCTGCATACCTTCGAATCCAAAGTCATTACTTCTTCATTTCCTTTAATATATGATAGTGACATTACTCTCCCCTACATAACCTTCAAAGACCTCCGATACTTGTATTTCTTCATCATCTTACTATCCTTCATTCTACTTCAAATCTCATTTATACATTGACAAAAAAAGAAATGACATTTCTATTTACTACCTACACCTCACCTTCAATTTCCTCCTCACCTCTGTCCTAACCTTTGCCCTCAACCTCATTCACTCTGTCCTCTCCATCATCTCTGAACACATCCCCTCCATCCTCTTCTTTCCCCTCCACATCTTCCTCTTCATCCTCCTTGGTTCCAACTCCAATCTCTGCTCTCTCCTTCATTGGCCTCTCCAGGAACTCCTTTCACTCTCTCTGCTCCCTCCTCATCTCATGAAGCTCCTTCCAAGCCCCAGTCACTTTCTTCACAATTACTTCAAGGTGACCTGCAATCTCCTGAAGTACCCCTAGGAGTGCTCCATCAACCCCTTCTATCCCTCCACTGGTTTTCAACAGCCACACTGCAATCTCCACCATGGGCCTTACCTGCTTCTTCTTCTCCCCACCTCTCAGCAACTCTGTGTCAAAGTCTATGATAAGGGCAGTAATGCCCAGTACTACATGCTATTGGTATAACCATAGGTGAAGTGAATGAAGAGCCTTACCTCAGTCAGATGCCCAGAGAGCAATCACAACTGAGGTGAGTTGAAGAGAACACAGAGATTAGATAGTGAAATGGTATGTGCACATACCAACTCCAGCAACTCCAGACCAGAGTTAAGCAAGAATAAGCAACATGCATTAGAAATAGCTCAGGATGAGAAAGGAATAGTGCATAAAAGAAAATGAGTCATACAACTTGCAGAAAGTCATACAACACACTTAGAAAAATATGACATGTCAAGAAAGATTGCCAAAATAGGTAAAGTACAACTCCAAAGAAAAAGAGAGTGGAGAACACACAAAACAGGTCAGAGCTCCTGTAGAGTTGTGTCAGAGTTGCTCTGAAGTTATACTTTGACACTCTGGCATCTCCATCCTCTTCTCCAATCTTGTGCAGGTGTTGTGTGCTCTCACACATGCCACACACACTGTCTCCTTTCACCCTGATGGCAGTGATACACAGACTGTGTTCTTTCTATAACACCAGTCACACCCCTCACTCTTCTGCTCCCTCCACTTCCTTTTTGACCCCATCTGATCCTCCATGTCCAATCCAAGCTCAATCAGATCCTTCTGGCTCCTGTCAGCCCCATCAAATGCTTCAGACATACCATGCACCTGATCACCAGTCACCCAGTTCTTTTCCTTGTTTGCCTTCCTTGCTTTCCACTCCTTCACCTCATTATGCCTTCTTTTCACCTCAGTGAGTGCCAGCTTCATCTTGCAGCACTCCACCATCATGCTGCTCATGCTTCCTCTGTTCCTTCACCTCTGCCCCCACCTGCTCCTTCTATTTGTGCTCCTCACACTTCCTCCTCTCATGTTCCTCTGCCTCACACCTTCAACATGCTGCCTGCTTCTGCTTACACCTCCATTGCACTGCAGTGAGGTGCTCCTGCAGCTTCCTCACCTCATCATTGGATGGGCTTGCTTCATAGCTGCTGGACATGATGGTGGTGGATAAAAGGCAAGTTTGTTCTCTAAACATGTCTTATATACAGTGTTATAATGTTCAAACTCCACCAGGCACTCCTGAGTTTCCACCAGATCAACAAAGTCCATTGTTCATCAAACAATAGTGAACCCTATGCTTTGACCTTTGGGCCTCAAGAGCTCAGCCCTAATTGGGGGGCACTGTTATATCCCATTCCAACCCTGATCCTTACACCTCTGAACTCCCTCCGATACCCCCTATATTACTTCCAACTCTGATATCCTCATCTCCAGTCTTCTTTGAAGGACTCTGTCCTACCTCTCATCAGATCTCTGATATCAGAATCCCTTTCCCCATTAGACCTATTATGATTGATCTGGATCTTGTATCCTTTTATGCTCACTCCATTCTCTAGCCCTATGAACCATCCTATGTTACTCCTACATTACATTCTACATTTTCTCATCCTATGTACATCACTCCTCAGCACCCTATAATCTCCAACTAACTTTGTACCTTGACATATGGTTTCCTCCATTCTCCATTCCAAAATACAATCTGACCTTGTAGTATATAAGTACTATAATCTTCTCCTGTATTCTTTAGTTTGAATATTGTTACATTGAGTTCTACTCCTCTAACTTCATTCGATCCCAACAAAGTTTCCTTCTCTTCTATACTCTCTTCAATATGTTCCTCCCATCTCCAAAATGAGAACCTGGCAGTAAGCAAGGGTGTGACACATACATCCTGTGCCAAGTCCTCACCCCCACAACCCCTTATCTCCATCCTGTTATGCCTTTGTCATCTCTACATGTCACTCTGCCTCATCTCCATTAGACCTCTGGTTTTTTTAGCATTCTTTCACCCTGGAGTTGACCATTATCCCTTAGACCTCTGTCAAATAGAGCCCCAGTAGAATATGGATTATGACAACTAGTGAGAGTGGCCTAGAGCCTTAAGTGATTCTAAGTCTTATCAGTGACAGTATAAAGTGAATAATGTAAACACACTTAGTAAATAACATAAATTGTAGTGACAAATTAATTATGGTGGCATAATATACAGTGACCTCCAAAACTGTTGTAAAACAGCAAAAGGACTTGGGATGAAGTCCTAAGCAGTATTGTAGGGTGCAAGTGTAGTTCTCAACCCAAGGGGACTGCAAAGAGAGAAAAGGGAAATGAAAAGAACTGTAGAAAATGCTCACTAATCATTCACAGGACACTGAAAAACAAGAGTCTGGCTTTCTGCCATTCAATAGGGCTAGGAAATCAACTAAACTTCAGGACTTGAGGAGAACCTGAAGGGAAATGTAGGAAAAAGACTAGAAAACTGAACTTAAAGGCTTAGGAGCAATGGTGGTGGATTTCACACTGTCTAGGAACTAATCCTACATACCAAAGTCTAATTTGGGCATATTAAAATGATGTACAGTAAAGAAAACATGAAAAGTGGGAATGTGACCTGAGGCATGGGAACACCAATTCCAGTGTGTAGAAACTTGGGTCCAGAACATTGGATTGAAAACTGACTTTGAACCTCAACTGGATTGACTTGAATTGGAACAAATGGCAGTGAAATGGTCTTGGATTTGCCTGGAGTGCAAGATAGGGGCTATAGGACAATGGGAAAACTCAGGATATCACTGTAGGAAACTTTGGTTCCCTACACTATTGCAATGTTTAACCTTAACACAGTGCATAAAGCACCCTGTAATACCACATGGGTATTACACTTAGCTTTGGTGGGACCAAACAAAGTATAAACCCTTGACTACAAATAGATCTCAGGATCATGTGATTTGACCCTGAGTCTGTGAAGATATGACCATATTAAATCAGCAATACCATTGCAACAGTTTTGCACCTTTATTATTAAGGGGATGTTGAAGAGATGGTGAACATGACTGGCTCCTCCAGAAGTGGGCAATACCTTGATTCTTAAATCCTTCAATGCTGTCCCAGACATACTAAGAGGGTAATGTTATGATTGGCCCCTTTTTTCTTTAGTCACATGCTGTATACTTACATATGGGTATCAGTCCCAGCTTGGATGTTCTTTTATTTTCATTACTATAATATCATTACTCATCATCCATTTTCATTGCATTCCACATGATTTCATTTGCTTCATCAGTGATTTCTTCCTAACCTGCCTCAAGTTCACGATATGCCTATATATACTATATTCATCATGTCATGTATTCTCTAAGCTAGATCTCTCCTTCATGTACCTCAATACACTGGGTCTTAGCCTCATCCCCTGTCCCTAGTACTTAGTACCTCACTGGGAACCCTTGACTCTCTAAGACTTCACAGCACTTTTGAGGTTACACTGTTCAGTGAACCTTTTGTTTCTTAGTGACATTAGATTGCTAAGTCCTCAGTTTTCTTTGACATTTGATTGTAGAGACAGAACAAGAAGAACACCTTGTTCACCTCAAACCCTTGTTCTTCATTCTCATAGAGTGGCTTTTCCTGCTCTTAGTACTCTAGACCCTCTTTAGGGGCTACACTTGTCATCTACCCAAGGAAAGTGTAACAGGGGTTATTTAATACTTGATATAACCTCCTTTTGCCTTGATCACTGCCTCAATCCTTCTAGGCATACTCTCAATCAGCTTTTGGCACTCCTCAGCTGATATTTTATTCCATTCCTCCTGAATCCTTTCCCACAACTGCAAAATTCCTTTAAAAGAGTGCTCATGCTTTGCTAGCCTCCTTTTCAAATAACTTCAGATATGCTAAATGGGGTTAAGGTCAGGAGGCTATGCAGGCCATATCATGGTCCTAAAATCCTGCTCCTCTAACCACTCCTTGACCTTCTTGCAAGTATGCTTGGAGTCATTGTCCTGTTGAAAAATGATGTCAGAAGGATTAAGACCATAGTACTGCATGGTTTCTTGCAGTTCTACCTTCAACATTTGAAGGTATAGGTCCCCATTCATTCTACCATCAATTTTGATAGCATATCCAATGCCATCCCAACCCATGCAGCCCCAGATCATCACAAAATCACCTTCAAACTTGACTGTTTCCTCAACCAGCCTATTATCAAGCCCTTCTCCTGACTTTTTCCAAGCCCATTTGTGCTCATCTGATCCCAGGCCATTGATTTTGGTCTCATCAAACCATATTACCTTCTTTCAGTCATCAATAGTCCAACCTCTATGGGCATAAGGAAAATCCAAACAAGCTTTACAATGTTTGGCTGAGAGAAGGGGCATTTGGACTTGACTACAGCCTTCATACCACTTTTCTTCAAGTGGAGACACTGTGGTGGTAGACAGAGGCTTCTGGACAAGCTGGATAAGAGCTTTTGTCATTTGAATAGCATTCACTGCTTTTTCAGAAGATATTAGACAAAGAGCATGATGCATATTAGTAGAAGAAAGCTTGGATGGGCGACGTCCAGTAGATTTTTGAAGCAAAGTCTAGATATGGTAGACACATGAAGACCAGTAGCAGAAGCAATAGAGTGGGCAGATTGGCCAGCATCATGCATAGAGAGAATATTGGCCTTTTCAGTAGCAGAAAGAGATTTCATGATGGTAAAAGTTGAAAGCAAAGTAGCATATGAAGTATTTCAAACTCGAACATATTGTTTTTATGTGTATCTTTGTTTGTCTATGTAATTGAGACCAAATATCTTTTCATTTCGATGTGATTCTGCTTTACATATCTTTTAAAAGATGCAAAACTGTTGCAATGGTATTGCTGATTTAATATGGTCATATCTTCATGTACTTTGGGTCAAATCATATGATTCAGGGACCCATTTGTAGCCAATTGTTTGTATTTTGTTTGGTCCAACCAAATATAAGTGGAATTCCCATGCAGGATTGCAGGGTGCTCTATATACTGTGTTGAGGTTGAACATTGCAATGGTTTTGAAGGTCACTGTACTATGCATTCTTCCTGATCTGCCACCCATTTCACCACCTCAAAAATGGTGAAGTAGTCACAACTTGTCACACCACAGAATTCAAACTTCATAGTTGGCTTAATGGCCGGAAAATAATCTATATTCTATTCAAGTTGTGAGGACTGTGTATATCCATTATAATTAGATTGTGGGTAATTGCAAAATGGATATACAGTGTGTTAAAAGAATAAGTGGTGTGGAGTGTATCTGACATGAAAGAATATAATAATAGATGTAATATAACAGTGTTCAGAAGGCTTGATGGCCCAGGTGAAATGAGTGAGCACATTGATAAAGGTGGTGGTAGTGCTACAGGCTCTGAGTCTAGTATTCATGTGAAATTAGTGGTGCCCATCATGCATTTTCTCAAACTGCTGAAAAGACTTCAGAATCAATGCTCACTTGCTGGAGTAGAATTTTTGATGAGGTAGTTCTTGATGACTGTAAGTTCAGATACAGTACCTTTCACTAGAAGCAAGAGCATCAGTAAAACACTGTTCTTCATCAAAATGTCTTTGATTACCCTGCTATCATATCTGTATATATTAGATTCAAAATTTGCACAAGAGCTCAAATATATATAAAGATTTTCTGACAAAATTTTCAACTTATATTAATATTGAAAATATTGTGTTACATTTCCCCTATCTTTGCTATGGAGCTATGAAATGGAGGACCTTGCTGGACCTTGCTATGGAGAGCTAGCTAGAGCTGGCTGGCTGAAAAGTGACTGAGAGCAACAAGGTCATCCTTTCATTTGCAGCCTGAGAGAGAACAGTCAAATATTCAGGTTTCAATTTTATGATTAATGTAATGTGTCTGTGCAACATACTGGCCTTCTTCATGGCTGCCATCACCAGTAAACATACCAAACAAAATTGCCATGCCCATTTGAATCAGTCACAGATCAACCATACATTAAGCATAGCCCAAGTGAATATCACTATGAATATATGCAATAAGACAGATAATATAATAACATATACATATTTATAGTTTGAAGAAAAAACACTAACAAAAGAACTTGATGGTAAAAGTAGAAAATCTATCTGGATCTAGAACAAGCACAAGATCTATGACATGTTGGACAGTCAGCTGTAAGTTGCATATAGTAAGGATTAAGAAAATTGGCTCTAGCAAAGCTAGGTTGGTCAGAATCAGAAACAAGATACTTGGCAATGGTCATGTAAGTAAATTCAGTGCTCCATCCTCCCCACTCACAGATTTCCTTGACAGTTTTCTTGCATTCTTGCATAAGCCACTGACATCCACCACGACGGAAGGAATGAGTACCATAAGAGTTGGGATCAATCTCAATGTCCAAAAGATTGTTTCTAAACATTTCTAAGAAATTCTCAGCAGACTACAAATAGAAATTAATGAAACATTTCATAGTAGATTCTATTCTTACCAGAGGTTTATTGTCAAGGCTGATACGATCACCAGAAGAAATGCTTCGAAAAAGATACCCTGAGGAAATCTTTGAACATTGAATCCATTCTGCAAATGCCCGTACAGGACAAAGATGTGCTTGATCCTCAGATGCCTGCCATAGGTGAAAAGGTTTGACTCCTGTACAATCATTAATAATAAAAATAAAATCAAAGAAACATATTCAACATACCACCAAACTGGTTAGTCTTTCGAAATGGAAGTGTAATAATGAGAGATGCAGGTTGACCTTCCTTTTCCACTAGCTCAACCTCATGTACTTGAATCTTAAGAACTTCATCTGAACGCAACAAGCACAGAAATGCAAACAAGTAAATGCAATGCAAAAGACGCCTTGCTCGACCAGCACCCCAAAAATCAGGATTTGAAAAAGAACGGCGATTGCACAAACCATATGACTGTATGTCACCTATACCAGCCATGTGATTGTGATAGTACAATTCACAGAGAACGTCCTTTAAAGAATAAAATATAAATTCAATAAATTCAAATAAATATACTCACAGAAGTAATTGCTTGAGCACTCTGAGACACCTCTCCAGATTGTGTCTAAAAAATAACAAGTCAGTTTCTAATTTTTCATTCAAAATTTAACTTACTTTGCGTCTACGAAGAGAAATCATATAATCACTAACAAATGGTGACACAGAAGGATTTCCAAGGTAGCATCCAGGAGAGGTTTCCTGCCATGGTGTCATACCAAGTCCATGAACACGCCCAAAGCCATATGTCATGGCAGCTCGCATCTTTTGAGCATGGCCATAACTGCCTCTAACTTTATCAGGTGAATGTACTCCACCACCCACTTTCATGCTATCAGTTCTAAAAATAGTGAATTAAACTAATTTTAATAATAATAATAAAATGCTTACTCCTCCATAATCCAAGCCACAATCCATTGTGGAGCATTGGAAGAGGGCTTGGATGAAAAAAAGTTCACTCCACATGAAATGTACTTATTTCCCTCTAGGTAGGCCTGACACTGTCTCATAAGTCTTAATAGACATAGAATTGTAGTAGATCAGTACTAATTTCATATCACTAGTATCAAATCAAAATACATACCGCCTATACTCAGCATCAGTTCCTTCACTGACTCCTTTTGAGGCATTTTGAATGGAAGAAATTATATCATCCATTTCTGTAGAGTTGTTGCTACTCTGTGTGGGGTTTCCAGTCTGAGGCTCAAGGTCACTGCCATTAGAGTCACTGGGATCAGTGAATGATAGAACTGCATCAAGTTCCTGATGGAAAAAATGTTCATGTTCCTGCAGTGCAGCAGCATCATGACCATGGTAGAGAACTAGTGGTTGTTGCTGGGATGACATGTGCAAGTGAGATGAGATGCAGTGAATGAAGTGGTGGTGGTTCAGAATCAAGGAGCTTTTCACACCGCATTCCTTTCCAACTCCGAGCCAAAGCCCCCGAATCCGACGACGAAGAGACGTGCGCCACCTGGCAAGCGCCGGTCGCTTAGGCTATATTCCTCGCCCCCCCCCCCCCCAATGCGTTCATGCTCTTCCGCGCCGATTTCGTGCGACAGAAACATGTCCCTGGATCGATCGAGACCAACCACGGGTCGCTCTCAAAGATCATCGGCAACTGCTGGCATGCGCTTCCTCTCGAGGAGAAACGGATCTGGGAGATCAAGGCCAAACAAGAAAAGGAGGCCCATGCGAAGGGATATCCCGGCTACCGCTTCAGACCCGTGCACAACAAGGACAAGGCCAAGAAAAGGAGAAGCCGGTCGCGACCCCCGAGGACGAGCGCCGGTGCGAGGAAGTGGCACACTTGTTGCTCGAGGGTATGAAGGGCGATGAGCTCGCCCGCTGCGATTCGCAGGCTCGACGAGCAGGGAGGTCTGCAGCTGGTACCGCAGCAGCTACAGCACCAGGCGTTTTACCCACCTCGCCGCCCATCCTCTGTCCCACTCCCCGACTCGCGCTTCCTTCCGAGAGCGCTTCCTTCGGTCCCGTTCTTTGCCCCAATCTCGCGCTCTGCGTCGCCCGTGAACAACTGATCATTGGTCAGCGCCGGCCATCGAGTGCACTGCCTCACTTTGGTCGTACGTCGTGGGACGTGGATGATATGCCGTACTTTCCCTCCGTTGCGACGCAGGACTTCTTTGCTACTATGCACTGCCCGTCGTCGCTCCAACGTGACGGGTTGCCAGTGCCAGATGTCAATACGAGCCTGTTCGAGGCTAACTTTGGATTCCCTGCTGGACCTGGGGAGCCTGCTGCCGCGGTATGTTCTCATTCCTGCTTGTTGCATGCGATTGCTTATCAGCTTTCGCTAAACTTTTGATGACTTCTTCCTCGCGCCTCACGCCACCTCTGGATCGCCTGCTGCTTTGACCTCGCCCCGACAGACCAGTCTGGCCAAGACATGTCCGTATCCCTCGACTTTATCTTGGTCGCAACCGCCCACGGAGCTCACCAGCTCCTGTCCGTCGTCGACTTATAGCGGCTCGCCCGCCCAATTGGACCTCGCACTCCCTGTCGTTGCGCTGCGGCCGCAATACTCACCCGCAGGGATGACGTTCGACGCCTGGCAGAACGTCACGGGGGTACTGTCGTGTCAAACGGCGCAGCTCGGCGTGCTTGTAGTGACCAACCCGTGCACGGTCTCGCGCTCGACGACGTTCTCTTCGAGGGCACCTTTGTCGGCATGGACGGATTTTGATCGCGGTCTCGAACGTAAATGAATGCTGGCTGGCTTGGCGCACGACGGTGATGTTTACGTTGAATATACCCTGTGGCCAAGTCACGACGGTTTTATCTTGACCTCTCGCTTCCATCATTAGACGACTCGCTTCCGTTTTTAATCCCCTTCGCTGTTTGTATGCATATATCCATTGTATTTCTGATCTGATCCCTTTTTTTTCTTTGTCGAATTCCCCCGCACGCGTTCTCGTTCATCACGCCCCTGTTATTAGTCCGCTTATCCAGCAGGCCATTGGTTCTACATGGATGCATCCAGTTGCCACGAGTACATAGCATCACCTCTCATAAATCTGTTCGCATGCTGTCGGTCAGGATGATACAAAAGTATCTTGGAATTGAGGATATGAATGACTACAATACGTGTGGAACTCTGTTAATCCTCTCTTACTGAGGGCATAGTAACTAGCTACTGTCCGGTATGCTTATGTAAGCTACCAAATTCGTCTGCGAAATATCCAACACTCTCAAACATGGAGGTAATGTTTGTATGCCATCTACAGAGGTTGATGAAAATATATAATACCTCTCCGAGTTCCACTATAAGGTATATCATAGGGTGCGTCCATGAGTCTGACTTTGCGACACTTGAGCGGTTGCCCGATTTAGTAAGTCGCGGCTCGCAGTGTACTGGGCAGCATTGCGTGCGGTCAGCTCGATTGACTCCTGGCATCATCACCTTCGCGTGTTGTGACCTATAAATCAATATATGGCTTCTGCAGTCCATGTATAGCCTTTTAGAGGCATTTGATTCGTCCAATACAGCCTTGAAATGACCATGCGATTTGGTGAGTGTATCTTGCTCGACTGACATTTCTATGTTGCATCTTGAGTCGTCCTCATCTACACGGTGGATTCGGGTGGTAGCGAGGTCATATGGTATGGACTGGGAGTTGCTTGGGTGGTCCAGGTACGCACGCTTCTTGCACTTCTCGTGTCGGCGCTGACCCGACTTGACTCCAGCTAGCGGTCGCGTTTTGACCCTTTTTGAGTCGCGCTGTGCGCTGCTCGTTTCGCCGTCCTTTCCCCATTGTCTCCTGCCTGTTCCGACGCCGTATTCATCGGTTCGGCGCCTCCGATCGCCTCCATTGTCTCCCGGTCCGATTTCTTCGACTGAGTGGCCTTCTGGCCCTCCGTCTCGATCTGGTGTGTCCATTTCATCGATGCATTCGCTTCCGATGCTTGTAGGTCTTCCTTTCGACCTGTGGATGTTGCCTTGTATGCGCATCTTGCCGCCTAGGTCATCTATCTCGTCTCAAGCTCCTCGAGCTCTCCCAGGTGACTCCTCAACCTTTCGTTCTGGCCGTTCTGACGTGCTCCGCACCTTCGTTGGCACGCTCCTAGTATCCTTGTGGAAGCTGGACTCTCCCATCGACGCCGCTTGTGTGTACGGCTCAACTCGAGCCCATGGAGGTGGGTTCCTCTCCTCTTCCTCCCAGCTCTCCCGGTTTCTGACTGATGCATTCTGCGGTTCCTTAGGTCGATTCCTAGGGTCCTCATCGGGGTTTGATGCTCCCGACGCGTTAGACTCATATCCGGTATCCTTGATGTCAATGCTTGAATGACCAGTCTGCTCCCCCTCAAGCTGGATGCTAGGGGAGTCTGCTCGTCATGGCGTAGGCTCGTCAGATGGTGGTGGTGGCTTGTTGGGTTCTCGAGGTATGTCGTCGTCGTCCCATGAGATGGGCTGAGTGTCTTCTTCAGCACTCGACTTTGATTGCTTGTGCTCCAATGCGCTTGCTCACTCCCCCGTGATCGACGCTTTTCGGTGCGTCATCACATCCTCCACCTCGTCCTGCATGTGTCGGCACACTCCTCCGACCTTGCCTTCACCCTCCGCGTCTATGCTTCCATGCGTGGCACTTTGGTCTGGTCCAGTTTCGACGTATCCGCCCGGTTCGACCTGTTGTATGGCTGCAGGCGGCTTGTCTTCACCGTAGGTCCCGCGTGCGCTTTTCTCTGCGCTGACCACTTCTTGTGGGTCATTCGATCCAGTTTCGATGGCACTGTTGCCCATGATTGCTGTTGTTATTTCTGACACTCTCAACGCCTCCTCAGTGTCCATCTCGGCCTGCTTGACCTCCACTGCCCCCTCTGTTCTGCTGTTCCCTTCCTCCATGCCAACTGACTGGTCGGGTGGCTCTGTGGGTGCATCTGGATGACACTCATCATCACCTGGCGCATCTGCAGGGTCTCTTGACAGTCTTGGCTCCACCATTTTGCTGTCATTGTCATCTGGTCCAGTGTGTGATGCACTCCATGTGCTCACACTCACTGTCATCAGATCATCATGCAGGTCCTCCACTGACTTGGTATCATGGGTGGTGAGTTTGATGCTCCCACTGCTTGACCTCCAGTTCTCCCCCTCAAGCAGCATACTCTGGGGATCATCTGGTAAGTCTTCTTCTTGGCCTTCTTCAACTGATGGCCCATCTAGGGCTTCGTGCATGCACACACTTGCTTCACTGCCACACCTGTCATTGACTATTCCCTCTCTGGCACCTTTTACACCTCCTGCTGCCTTCTCTTGGTCCTCTCCATTTGAGTTCATCTCACCCAGTGTCTGTATAGCATGCATGGTGGTCTTCTCAACAGGTGGGGTGCCTTTCAGTGAGTTCTCTTCTTCTTGCAGCCTGAGCACCTTGCCCGGTGGTGTCTGCAACATCCCCACTGGCTGCATAGCCTCAGTGCTCATCACATTTGAGTTCTTGTGGTCAGTAGTCTTGTTGTGGATCCACTGGCCTGCCATCTCAGGGTGGGCTGCATGGTGGCTGTGTGGTCCTCCATGGCCACATTTTCGCTATCCATGCTGCTCACTCTCATTGCAAGGCTTATTCAGGCTTTGCTAGCCTTCTTGCATGCTTCCATTCAGGTCTGTTTGGCCCTTGCCTTGACCATGCAGAGGTTTTTCTCATTGTGTGCTTGGCATTTCATCATGACTCTGGTGGGTTGTACAACCATGGTGCACATGTCTTTGTAGTGTACCACTGTCATAGTAGTCGCAGTAGGCTTGCTGAATAAAGCCTCAAGTTGTGTATACCATTTGTGTGCTGGCACATTGTGGTCATTGAAAATGTGGTGGATGAGAGTCAAAGTCATTGCAATGAGTAGATATTGCACTTCAGTGTTGTTGTGCAGCCATTTGCCTTGTGTGAGTGGGTTCCATAAGTCCATTGGCCTCATTCCAGTGCCATTCAGTAGACCTAGTAGATCTAATACTTTTGCTGCATAAAACAGCTTCTTGTGATATTCTGACCAATTTCATCCATCCAGTGCCAGATCTGGTATGAAAGCCTTTTTCCTGTTGTATGAGCCTAAGTAAGGCATTTTGGAGTGAGTAGGGATCAGTTAAAGTGTTCAAGCAGGACTCATAACCTGCAGAACTCTGTTAATTCTCTCTTACTGAGGTAACCTAGCTACTGTCTGATGTAGGTATGCTTATGCAAGTTACCAAATTCATCTATGCAAAATATCCAACAATAGGTAGATAAGTGCAAATGTCATACCACCATGCCCACATCTGAAGAGTGGATTTAACACCTTACTTCACTTCACTGGAATAGGATCATTCATTAAGCTTTCTGACCAAGAAGGTAAAACTGTCTCATAGCCTTGCCATGACTGCTGCTGTATAATTTGTGGTCTGATGTGCTTTCATGGTGTGTGTACATTAATCACAGCATGATTGTGGGTGAGGAATATCTGTACAGTTTCAGGTGCTGTCTCATGGTTGGTCCCCACTTTGATAATGCTGGCCTTCAAATGTTGGGTTGCCCTTGTGAGTGAGGATTTGTGAACAATGAGTGAAAGACTCAGCAGGGTCAGATCAGTGACTCATGCTATTGTATGTTAGCTCCTCTGCTATCTATAGCATCACATAATGCAGAAATTTGATGTACTCATCAGTGTGGAAGGCACTCATTGACTCACACTGCAGAAAACAATGCATGAGTGAATTAGGAATGCAGGAGTGTAGGCAAACATTCACACCAGGATTTGCATCTTGTTGAGTATATCATATGCTGAGACATGTGTGATGTGCATTCAGTGGGTTTTCATAAAATGGCCAAGGTCATATGTGTATGCACCAACCAATGTTGCCTGTCTGTGACAGCTCAGAGAAAGTGCAGTGAAAGATGGCAGGAATATGCACCATCATAATAATACATAACTTGCCTCTTCAATGACTTCATCTCCATGGCTGCCATGAGTTTTCATGGAGTGCACAATGGCTCCTTATCTGGCATGGGAGCTTGGCAAGGGACCCTGGCATCTCATTATAGGCAGTTGCTGTGCCACTGTGCATGGTATGTTTGGTGCTGCCACTGGCATTGCACTACCACATGTGGTATCAGTGGGGGACAGGAATCATTCCTTGGTGCAATTCAACGCCTCCAGGAATTACAGGTCAGTGTCTGCTTGAATATTGCTTCTGAAAACCATGAAGAGAAGGTCAAGTCACTTCTAAACAGGCTTGAAATTGACAACACACTCTCTGTTGGCACTGCCACTGGTAAGCTGAGCCAAACCCCAGTGCAAAACATTGCTGGAAGCACACAGTCAGTGAAATATCCACAGCTTGAAACCACATCCATGTCTGAGTCAGCACTGTCACTGATAGAAATGTGCCACAGTGGCAATGATGAACAGCTTGCTGCCAATCTCAAAACAGTGTCAAAGGGTGTCATTGTTGACACAACACTGACTGGTAAGTGATTTAGGCATAGTTGTGGTGTTGTTTTGAGCCTCACCACTGTGCTGGCTATCATCAGGTACTGGAACCAGTTCAAGAAGTTTGTGGCTGCTGTGACTGACAAGGTTACAACTACTGCTAAATTGAAGGCTATGTTCCTGCTGACTTTCGAACTTGGATTGCACTCTGGATTATGGACAAGCAGGTATAATTAGGTTGCCTCAGCTTCAAACTGGCATTTTTATCTCAGCCCCTGCTTGATAAACATATAAGTGAATTATCTCATAATGTAGTTTTTAAGTGTGGTTTTCAAACAAAAAAAATACTCATGGTGATTGATGTGCCCCTTCCTGAGATGTCTCAATTGAACTAAATATGCTCAAGCTGAGCTAAAAATGAAGCTAAGCCAATATCTTGAAAATGGTCAGATGAATTCATTTCAAAAATTTTGCTGCTTATAAAGACCCCTTTTAACTACATTTCATTTCCTACATGCATGTCAATTACAGCTGAGATAAACAAGCTAGGTGAAATAAGCTGAAATTTTCAGAACCTGACCTGAGGCAACACTAGGTATAATATGAACCCTTTCATTCTCACAGTCGACTAACAATGCTGAATCTTCAGAGATGTGATGAGAATGACATCTGGACAGGCAAACCCAAGCCTCCATCTGTCCCCTGTGTCACCTATGGCACAGCTCAGAAGATGCATGCAGCTGTTAGCCACAAATTTGGACAGGGTTATGGAATGGAAACCCAACCATGGATGGAGCACACAATGACACCTGATTGATACATTGGCAATCCATCACTGTCAGTTACAGTCTCACAGTACATGGTCAGCCTTTGTTGTCACAAAGTAAGTTGGCTCTTTGATGAGTCTCTCAATATTCTCCAGAATTTAAATCATTGTGATATCACAGGTGAGATCTGGTGAAGCTGTGACCAGTGCATGAGTGATGGATGGGGAAACCATGAAGCAACTCTTTGACTTTGCCAAAACCACCAAACCCAAAGAGTATGGCCTTACATCATGAAAGTGCAAGGCAGAAAATCCTGCTAAATAGGCTGGCCTTTGGATTTGAACAATGCTCTACCTTCTTTATCTGGTCTTCATGCTGTGCCTTCTGCACTTTGAATCACATGGGCTAATGTCATCTTTCAGATCAGAGATCCTGAAGTTGAAGGACATTGGCTTGATGCAACACTGAAACTTCTCAGCAAGGCTGGAGAGCTAAAGCCTGAGCATTTTCATATAAAGCTTAACCTTCCTTTCCAAAGATACACCAGTATGGAGGTAGATGCTCCACATTAATTCAGTGTTGAGCAAGGGTGTTAATATTGATTGACTTCAGGGGTTGCTCCTTTTTTTCTCTACATAGATCAACAACAACCATGGATGTGTGCCCCAAGGGCATTTTCTATGTGGTGGTCTCTTGCTTAGGAGCAAAATGAGTAGGTTGATGGCTTTATCTTTAAAAAGCAGATTGGCCTAGATGGAATCAATTTCAATCCACAGAATTAAATAGTACAGTCAGTTTGTTCTACTTCATCCCAGAGCTTCCTGACTAATGCATATTATTTTGACAGACATCCACTGCCTTTCTTGGGTGTTTTTGAAACAACTTGCTTAATGTTGAAGTTGACCCTCAGCCATACAGAACTTATTTCTTCTGTCATGGAAGCTGCCAATATTTGCATACTGTTCTGAAGTGGCCATTTCATCAAATTTGTGCATGGAAGAGATGGGCTGAGAACTTTGACAATTTGGGAACCATCTTCAAGTATCTTCTGTCATGAAATGAAAACCCTGACCAGGATTGGGAAGACTTCATGAATTCAAACAGGCCAGGCACAGACCCATACTATAATTGTATAGAACCCTCAATGTCTTCAACTCACACTTAACACATATAATACATGGCACATCTTGGAACAAAAACCCTAACCAGAACCCAAACCTCATACAACAACAACAACATCATGTCAATCAATCACCTTTACCCCTCATCTTGGGTAAGGTCAATGATGCATGGCAGGCTGCTGGAAGTAGCCTCTTGATCAACCCAAGGGTTAATCACATCAGATGTCTAACAAAAGTAAAACAAGACATGAGCTGGCCCAAAAGCTGAACACAATCAAAGAGGTTACCTTCTCATACCCATGAGAACCCAGTGAAGAGCTCATGAACATAGCATGTGTCCAACTGTTGAAGATGCAGTGTGGGATCCACATGGACACCTTTGACTTCACCTCAACATCACCTGCACCATGCAGGTAACATGGGAGGTCTCGAAGGGTGTCTTGCTTCAATCTTGCAGTGGGAACCTTGATTAGTGTACCTTGAATACCATGCCTGCTTGATGGGGATGATGGAAATGCCAGGAATGCTGCCCTAGTACAACCAATTGTACAGTTGAACTAGAATGGTTGACTGGATCATTGTCACAGAGCTAAGATGAAGCAGCAAGCTCACCTCATTATCATGTGGAGAGTTCTTGCTTAGATCAAGGAGAATTTCCTTCAGAATCACCACTGGCCACACCTTCAAAGAAAAGGTGGTGAGCATTTGACCTACACTCTCCCAACCCAACAGGTTGTGAGCAAGGCTGGCAACAACAGCCAAATTTGGTGGTTGGGGCTCTTGTGCAACTCTCACATCACTGCTGTTGACAACAGGATCAAGATAGTGCCTGATGATGTCAACTGATGGGAAAGCATCTGGAACAGATGCAGCCAGACTTGGATGTCGGCGTTGAAGCTGCTTTGCAGGGTCATGCATCAGGTGGACCTGTAATTGATGACGCCAGTTACTAAGCAGGTGTCCCACCTCAGGACCATCTGACAGCATCTGCCTCAGCCCATCTCCAAGGCCACATCTGACCAGGCCAAGTGCTGTCACACCTCCACAGCCATGGAGGCCCTAAATCACCACATCAAGTGATAAGCCAACACATTTTGCAAGGGTACACACATTGTCATAATCACCTCCACAGCACACTGCTATGAGGGCAAATGCATCACCATGCAGTGTGTCAGCAACATGTTGTTGGATAGCTGCAGATGTGTACATTTTAATGCATTCACTGGTGTCCAGTGTTGAGCTGTGAAATGGGATGTAATAGTCTCTAGCTTGACCTTTGGTTTCCTTAAATTACTCACTTTCGGAGGACAGTCTGTGCCCCAAACACAAATGAGTCACTGTCATCTGTCATGACAGCATCAACACAGCCTGACTGATTCATTCGGGCAAGTTCTGCTTCTGCCTCTCCAGGGGCCTGGAGTGAAGCCATGAGCACACACTTCACCTGAAATAGCAGAGAGGTCACACCATCAACCATGGCACATTGAATGCATCAAGGATGCGCTGTGTTGGGCGGGTCATCCAATGTGCCTGGGTGGCAACCTTCTTTCCCCGTTTAATGTGTGGCCGAGCTGGACCATCATAGCAGAAAACAAGGTGGACGGGCAGCCGTGCCAGCCGAGCAAGACGGTAGAGGAATGACCGGAGGGGTGGGCTCTGGCCACTGCGGGGGTTCGCACGATGCCAGAGCTGTTGCTGGCATTGCTCAAACCAGACACTTGATCACAATGAACAGTCAGTTGATCAGGGGTGCATGTGCAAGACAGATGCTTGGAATAGCACCCACCTCACATCAATCCCGATCACATAAGGCTTGTGCGGAGTTGGACCAATATACCGGTCAGCAAGCGAAAGCTCGAGAAGGGAAACCTTGGTGGAGGCAGGCTCGAGAATCTGTCAAGCATCGTTACCATGAGGGTGGCAGTGGCCATATGGATGAAACGACACACGACGTACCTCCCAAAGGCCAGGGACCCCCATCTTGAGTTGTGTGCTACAATGCCGGAGGTTGGAGTTGGATGCTTTGACGTGGGGGGTAGAGGTGGCACAGACGACACGAGGGTCGGCAAGAGTCGTTCTGAGGTTCCAATCCAGACGTCAGAGGAGGGGAGACCAGTGCCGCGAGACAAGGCCGACGGGGCTGGTGGTGCGAAGGAAGAAGAAGAAGGCGGGAGGATGGAGCGCTCAGGGGTCTTCGGTGCCCTCGCTGACCAACGCTGACCTAAGCCTGTGCACGACCATGGACGTGCTCGACTTACCTTACCTCACGCTCAAACAGTTCGTTCGCGACTGGAGCGAAGACGTGCGTGATTCCGCGATCTAGCGCCCGTTTGACCCTGATTCGTCGTCAGGGCAAGGTTGAGCGCGATTTGTGTTACGGGCCCATGAAGAAGGCTCTCGAGGAGTACTTCAAGGGGCGAGATAGGTCATACCAACGCTTCTGGTCGGATGGAACGAATCGTTGAACCATATCCCTCAGACGAACGATCCGAGTTCTCGTCCCTGGAGCAGGTCTAGGACGATTGGCGTACGATGTAGCAAAGCTCGGTTGAACGACTCTATTACCCAACATGAAGTATGACGCTGACCTCGACATACCAGGTTTCGCTTGCCAAGGGAACGAGTTCTCCCATTACATGCTCCCTCTCCTCGTACCTCATCCTCAACAGGTATGCTGTTGTGCCCGTGAAAATTGGCCCCACGTGAAGCACGCCCAAGGACCCAATCGATCGGGGAACACACAATAAACCCGTACGTCCACTCGTTTTCGAACATCCCCAACAAACACGCCCTCCTTCGACCCGTGAAAATACCCGACGTCCTTCCGTCCGATTTACCTCCCGGACTTTTCCTTGGTGGCTGGTACGCCACATCTATTCTTTCGCTTTCGACTTTTCATTCTCTAGCCTCACTCTAGGGGACTTTGAAGAGATATATGGGGCTGAAGACACGGACGAGAGCGAACCACATGCAGGACAATGGGACGCCGTACTGACCTGTTTCTTCATCGACACCGTACGCCGTCTCGACGCTCTCACGAACTCCTCGATCCCGCTCAGTCTCGTGATCCGAACAGGCAAAGAACATCGTCAACTACCTCCGCGTGATTCATCGCATCCTCGCGCCGGGTGGCGTCTGGATCAACCTCGGTATGTAAACATCCCAACCTCGTGTTCGAGCCGACCGTCCGGATCTCGTTCCAGGTCCGTTGCTGTGGCACTTTGAGAACAATAGCACCAACGACCCCTCGATAGAGTTGGATCTGGAAGAGGTCAAAGCGTTGGCGCGTGAGATCGGTTTTGCGTTGAGCGTACGTCCAAATGCCTCTGTTCGATGACGATGTCCGAGGGTCGGGGTTACGCTGACGCGCGTACGTGTCCACAGGAGGAACGGACGATCGAGACGAGCTATACGAGCAACAATCAGTCGATGCTCGGGTATGTTTACAAGGCAGCGTTTTGGAAAGCGACCAAGGCGTCTGCTTGATGCACCAGATGGTATGGGTCGTCGGTACGTGGGTACAACTCGGGAGAACGTTGGTCTTCCTACGCGTGCTGCCGATGCAATCCTCAGGGGCGCTTTCACGACGACTTGCAATTTTTTGCCAACATCTATAAGAATGAATCGAATAATTTCAGAGCTTGGGACGTAATGACGGATCGATAATGGCTTCGTGTCGTTGAAGTGCTACCAGTTGGGTAACCATCTCCCAGGGTGACAACTGAAACACCGCGGTCGTGTGTCGATGATCGTACATGAGGGCTCACCGACAGTTCACAGATCGGAACATTGGAGAAACAGTGGCAAAAACACAAAAGTTGGTGATCCCAATGTGTTCATTGGATCATCAAATTATGGTGGCTCGTCCGACCAGAAGTCAAAACATGAGTGCCGAGGGTTGTAGCCTAACGTCTGGGACCGAGGTACCCGATCGAAATAACTCAGAATCTTTGTTTATCAGTCAAGGATCGATTTCCCGTCCAAATGTGCGCGCCCTCGTCTCTGTACGACTTGATTCGTGATCGTCTAGACAAGTATATTCAGCCCCAAAGGTCCGATACAAACCAACGTCTGCCAGTATCACCGTTCGCTGACGTTCCATTATACCCTTCCCTTTTCGAGGACAACCTTGCCCGTCTTTATCTCTCCCTCAACTGCTTGCTCCGCCGAATCCTGAATTCACCCTCGAACACCCACCCCACCCCCAAGCTCAACCTGGCCGTCTCTGGGAAGCTCCACGCGGAGAAGAGGAACCCGAGCAGACATAGACCCCGAATGCCCCCGAGGGCGTGATCTCGGCCATGAGTGACAGATAGATTGAGTTGATGATCAGGTTGACTACCCCAATTGGTGGCCGTAGCAAGGGAAGGGCCAATGTGGCGGACCAGAGAGAAGGAGTGGAAGCGGGACGCCGAAAGAGCCTGCGGAGAGTACGAAGAAATCAGTTGATCAGTCGGATCCAAGACAAATATTGCCCGAATGAGACGAGGCCTGCACCATTTTCGAGACCAAAACGTTTGCCCTGTGGCCAAGGGTCCCCAATCCGGTCGCATATGACGCGACAAAGATGATCATCGACACCAGCACGATGTCAGACCACGCTTGTGGGTGGTGTGTGTCAGTGATGAGCACGTTGTCAGTGTATTTGATCATGACTACGAAAACGACGAGTCAACAGTGTGAACGTGAGGGCGTACAGTGGAATGCAATTGCAGCCAAGGTCAACCCGATAATCATTCAAGGAGAGAGCACAACATGATCCATCTCTACCCACGATATCGATATATTTGCAGAGGTGCATGTGAGCATGGTCATCGTAAGGCCCAGGGTCACGAACGAACTTGGGCGCAACGAGCATGAAGATAAAATTGGCACCAGACACTAGAGTCCGACTGCCGGGGGTTAATTGAACCCGTCTCCTGAATGAATAATACATCAAGGTATTGAATCCAAAGTTGTTGGAATCCCTGCATGCCGCAAGCGACAACTTGGTCTGCAACGAAGGCTTGGTCTAAGAATCAGCAAAAAGGGCGGGTATAACAACTCATTCATCGCACGACGGTTGGCCGGAACCCAGAGCATCGAACCGAGTCGTTACCAAAAAGTTGTCTAATTGGTGATCTCGATGCTTTGTCGAATACCAGCGTGGAGAACGTTGAGCTGGTACAAGATTTGACGAAATAACCAACTTCTACAACGCAAAGCTTTCAGTTTATATACCTTGCACCGGACCCGTTCCGGGAAGGTGCCGTGTAGGCGCAAGGAAGTACCTGGTAAGCAGTTCCATATTCCCTCTCCGCTCAAGGATACGCGCTATGAAGACACATCACGACTGTAAAGTCAGCGTGTGACGCAAACAATCCTTTAAATGCTCACGAGATTCGGAGAAACGTGACGACAGCGTGTTGAAGAGTGGTTGATACTGCACTCAATCCAACCATCCACCGCTAACCTCCATTCACATTTGCAAAGCCAGCATCTATTCCGCAATACGTGACGACCCAATCATGACAACGTCAAGGACGACCATTCGGCCTCGGAGAGGTGTTGGGGAGAGTTTTTGGATGTAAAATGGGGCGATGCAGGGCACGGGGCCTACACTGGCCCCGATCACCTATCTGCAACGAAGAGATAGGTTACGCTGTGCATAGGACGCGGCAATGGGAGGATGCCTACCATGCTCCATACGGTATGACAGATAGCTTGTCCAATAGCACCACCGATGAAAATGACATCTGCAATACCGAGAACAAGCCAACGACCCGTCCAATCTGACATTGCACCCACAGTAAGACCTCCCAGTAGCGCCCCCAGAGTGGTCACAGAGGTGATGAGTTTCTGTAGGAAAATGAAGACGGATTATCCATCGAGTTTAACAACGCACGAAAATTGTCCAACAAAGGGATCTTCACCTTTTCTCCGTTTGAGAGCCTGAGGGCGGTAGGTCCCAGATCGGCCCCGGTCGTCACGAGCGCACTAGAGATGACACCCGTATCATAATTTACTGTGACGCATGAACATACACACCACAAGATCACTGACCGACTAAAGAGCAAACCTGAAATGGTGCAACAAGACCAGAAGCGAAACAAACCGCATCGATCTTTCCTCCCCCTCTTATTGTGACAGCATATCTCGCCGACCGCTGCACACAGAACAAATTTTGAAAGGCCTCTCGGTTTGGATTGTCTTCACGTCTTACGTGCGAGCCGGCGGTGTTTTTTGTGGGCATTCGTACCCCTGCCTTTGCCTCTGCTTTGGGGATCACTGGGGAGGGTATCGTTAAGCGGGCGAACACGGTTCAAATATGATGCTCATTGCTCGAGTCACGCGTTGCCGTTGTTGAGGCGAGCAAGCCGGCAGCGGCCAAACTCAAAAATTATACAGTCCAAGCGATAGATTAGAATCGTATATTAGACGATAAGTAGAATGGGAGAACTTATGTTCTCCCCATCAGTCACCTCACCTTAGATTAGTAGCACAGGGCTTTCAGGAAGCCGTGGTGATCTGAGATCACATTAGCCCGAGGTGTACTTTTGAACTCCACTATTTAGCCCGCATGCTATCTGCGTCACGCAATGCCCTTCTCCTCCTTCGCGCGTGCGGTCTCTCCCCCCTCCTCCAGTGCATTCCATCTCAGATCTCACCACATTCACTCCGGTGATGTCCCTGCAAAGCTCGTTGTAAGCCCTGACTCACTTCTCCATCTGAAGCATCTTGATCTGCCATGCAGAGTGCATCGTGGAATCCAAAATGTATCTCTTTGTGAACGAACGAGTTCTGCAGCCACGGTGTGTGTCCTGCCTTCCTCCAGGGTAGTTGTCTCATCGCGGAACAACGCATCGTATCTGGCCTTTATGTTTTCGACCTCAAGACATTCACGTGGGAGAAAACGATGCCCTGTCCAGAGGACGGTGTGCCTGAGCCTTGTTACTTTCACGCGCTGAAGCACGCAAGTCCCGTCCCGTCCACTCTCATGGGCTCGCCTCTTTCTCAGGGAACAACCAACTTACTGTTTTTGGTGGAACGGGAAACATGCCCAGTTCGTCCATGATATCCAATTTTCCAGACTTGCCTACCGTGCGCTGGCACCCCGCCTCATCCACTAATATCCTTTCGGATGGTACCCACCGATGCACCAACCCCCAAGGGCCCGTTCATCCCATGTCTCCCTTGCCTCCTACCCCCCTCCGTAGCTATCACACCACGCCAGCTTCTCTGATGCATCCCCTGCCTCCATCTAAACGACCCACTCTGCCTTCAGCCCGATGGTGGCCCTTAAAGGAGGTGCGGCGACTCTGCCATCTGACTCTATGTGGCTTCAAGATCTCTGAAATTTTTTTAGCACCGAAATCAAGACATGCTACCCGAGCCGGGTAGCATGGACCAGCTCCATGGCTTTGTGCAGGTGGCGGGCAGAATTATCTCCGCAGGGCGAGGGGGGTGGAGAGCTGGCCGTGGAGGGGTGGGGATAGTGGACTGGGAATCCGACGGCCCAGAAACATGTAATGTACGTACATTGCCCAGTCCATAGCGTGGATGGCCCAGTCCCTGGAGGCTGGAAGCCGTGCATGGAACACCGTTGCCCAGTCCCAATCCCGCTGGCAGTTCCAGATCCGATCACTCTTACCCCACCCTGTCGGGACTCGGGATGGCCGGGACATGCAACACTAATGCCGGCAGATGATGGCACGGTCAGTGCGCGATCGACACGCGGCGAGGGCTGGTTCTGGACACCCGAAGATCGGAGGCTCCACGCCTCGCCGTGACACGACGCGACGCGACGCCCTTTATGGGTCATTCTGTCTTTCCCCTCTCTCCTCCCATTTTCTCTCGCCACTCCCTCCCCTCCAGGCCCGCTCGTTCGCTCTGTCTTATATCAAACTCTCTCTATATCAGGCTCTCTCTCTCTCTCTCTCTCTCTCTCTCTCTCTCTCTCTCTCTCGACTTTCTCACGTACACATCTCTCCGACTGACACGCCATGCGCCTCTCGGTGAGTCCCCCCCCCCCTCCCCCCTTCCCTCTTCGCGCCGTTCCTGGGAATGCTCCCCGTTCGGTCATCCGCTCCGAATTTCCTTTTCTTTCGTTTTTCTTTCGTCTTTCTTTCCTTTCCTTTCCTTTCCTTTCCTTTTGACGGCGGCGGCTGCGCGCAAACCTGAAGCAGTCAATCATCATCGATGAGATCGATCTCTGGAGGCCGGATTGGGATCTGGCCGTGCGCGCGCGCGCCCGGACCTCGTCGAGCTCTCGGACCGCGGGACCCTCGTTTACCGCATCTCTCTGTCTCTCTGTCTCTGTCTGTCTGTCTGTCTCTTTGTCTTCTTTCTTTCCGTAAGTCATTTCATAACGCGCCGTCCCGAAGGGGAGACTCGGCTCGGACCGCCCTACTACCTTCTTACACCTTACGACGCCGCCTTACTCTACTCCGCCGCTTCGCCGCCCTCGGCGGAATGGTCGTTTTGTCATGTCATCTATCCTTCCTTCTTTCTCCTTGCGTTCATCGCTGGGCCGGCCGTGGAGCCTGTGTGAGAGCAGTGAACCGGCACGGCACGGCACGGCACGTCACCACGTACGTCAGTCAGGGACCCCGGGAAAACGTAGCCCCAGCAGGGAGAAGAGGGGCTCCCTGTGACGGCTCGTGACCGATCTGTGACCGATCCGTGACGTTGGTGACGTTGCCGGGTGACGACGTGACGAAGGTGTGACGATGGGGCGCGGGCACGTGACTTTGGGACTGGGCCGGGGCGCGGGCACACCTTACTTCTCCCTCACCCTACCGAATGCAAGCAGAGTGCCGAAGGCACTCAGCGAGTATTCGCCTCCCTTTTGAATCTTATCCCATAAAACTAGTATGACTTGTGCTGAAGGCACAAGCAGCGGGTGAAAGGAGCTCGTCATCTTTGCGGGGCGAACTAGGCGGAACAGGAGTGCCGATGCCCTCCCGGTGCGAAGGAAAAAAACCCACGACACTAAGCTCGTCACCTGACCCTTCAGGCATTGCAATGCTACCGCTGCCCCTCGTCCTGGTGTGGCACAGGGTCCACTAACCTTAACAGTTTGCATGTCAGTGATCAGAGGACACGATCTCGCAACCTTTCAAGTTTCTGACATCTGACATCTGACAACCCAACCCCGAAACGCCACGAGGGAATGTGTAATATATCTATCAGGTACATGGAATACAAGTGTTGTCTCTACATCCCTGAAAAACTGCCATGCGGATGAATCAGGAGCAAGGGCGGGAAGCCCGAAAGCGACGGACATGAGACGGTTACCGAAGTAGGTTAGTGCCAATTACAAAGGCACACCACACCGATTGTGTCGACGGTTTCATGCATTAGGGTTGCAGTCGCAACCTTCGTATGCCCCGGTGGAGCAGGTCCATGAGTGTGTTACGCAGAAAAAAAAGAAATGCCAGGTGCAATGCTTGTCCCCTCCACAGCCGTTTTGGTCGCAACCCCCAACGAAGCCAACGCCTCCGCCGCACTTCTGGCAGGGACATCCCCTGTACAGGCCCGCAGTGCATACCCCCTCCGTATCGTTCGCGAGGAGGTATGATCCTTGACAGTCTATTGTCCGATATCATCTCAGTACGTCACTCGAGGTATAGACTTGGCTGGTTTACTGTTCAGGTAGCAGTCGCCGATAGGGCCGCAGCCGACCGGGTCAAACCACTGTCGAGATATTGTCAAGGGTCCCCGCGATGTGAGAGAAAGGGAGCAACATACATCAAAACGTCTGTGCACATCGGGCAGTACAGACCCTAGGGCAACAGTAACAACTGTGAGGGTGACGAAGAATCTGAACCAGAACGTGTTGAAATAAATCGGTGGGGGCATGAACATAGGGGGGAGTGGGAGATGTCGAGGCTGACTGCTTACGCATTGAAAAATGAGGTTTATATGCGTATACAGAGACGCAAGCACGCCACGGGCACCGGTTGTCATACGGGAATGGGTTTTATCGAACGGGGTATTTTGGCGATTATTCGAGCTAGCACGGATTCTATTCAGATGACACAGTAGACCTTGCGCATGCGCCCGACTTGCTAATAACATCATTCCTCATGAGCGACACTCACAGTGGTCGTGATTTAGAGCACGCCTCGGGGTTGTCAGGGCTGTCAAAGCCTCCCCAATTGAAATTTCAATCGGGCCGGACCAGTACCTACCAGGATTCGATTTCTGTCCCCTTGCCTATATTGTCATCCAGGCATCGAATAACTTCCAGAGTCCCATAGAAATGTAAACGGTTGGCGGACCCCAGCTATTTCGGGGAGATGCCACTGGATGGCCTCTCATCAGAGTTCACATGAGTACGTGGGACAAACATTTACCAGAAGGCGATCAGATATTGGACGGAAACGAAACGACATACAACACGTATTTCCCCATCAGGAATAATCAGGAATAGCCGGTATTGTGCGCGCAGGCTGGTAGCAGCAGCAGTGAGGGCAACGACACGGAAGATGATAAGTGAACAGGCCGATTCGATGTTCAAACTTCCAGGGGGGGGTGTTAACGTTGAAGGCCAAAGTGATTATATTATGATTAAGTTCACAAGTCCCTGATCAATCTTACCACTGTGGGTCAGTAGTAGTATAACTTGAAGGCCAAGCGAGGTCCGACCAGGGATATGCGGATTCCTTCCGGGCTTAGTTGGTCGGGCATGACACGGATACCAAGGTAGCAGCGGAACTGATTGCTACCGCACAGGTTACGCCTGCATTCTTGCATAGATACCACACCCCGCGGGGTTTCACGGAAGCCAGCATAAATGCTGAATCATACTAGCAACCGGAGGCAGAATACGCACATGATTTAGACTGGACAGCGCTGGAAGTTGAATCATTGATAGTAGATCTTCGATTGCCAGACACTGACCACTGAAACTCTGACCCGTTATATTGACATGTCAGACGGGGTGACGTGGCGTGTTGACAGGTCTAGTCAGATACCGTTTACATCAAGCTCCTCCCATACGGATAAAAGTAAATGCCTCAAAGGTAGGAAAGGATTCCTCCATGTTTTCTTCGCCCAAGGTACTGGACGTTTGACAGCTAGGGTTCCGCGCGGGTAACACCGTGGCATGAAAAGTCAATACCGTATCCGTACCCGTGAACACCGTACCCGCAGCGGGTACCGTACGGGCCATCAGTAAAATAGCAATCTTCTAATTTTGTCTTATTTGTCTTATTCGCGTCTTATTCGTGTCTAATTTGGACTTGTTAGCTTATGGCAGCTTATGGTAAGCCAATAAGCCCGAATTAGACGCGAATAAGACGAATTAGATGTTTGCTATTTTACTGATGGGCCGCCGGGTCAACACCGACCCGTCATTATGACGATGGTCGATAACACCGCGGGTACTACGCTCAACAAAGAGTAAAAA
>JBBPTO010000288.1:0-36702 GCA_038094155.1 Pulveroboletus cf. aberrans | reverse complement strand
GGTTTGGTAGGAGCGCAGGATAGGGGCTGTCGGACCGTGGGAAAACTCCGGATATCACTGTAGGGAACTCCAGTTTCCTGCACTGTTCAGATCCATAACTGGAATGGAGATCTTCATCCTTCGAAAGTAAGGCAGCAAGCAAAATGCCATGTACCTCAACTTAAAGGTGGTGCTGTCTAACTCAGCCAGTAAATATAATTCACCATTGGTCTGAGATAATGTGGCGCCATCTTCCAGTTTAACTCTTTTTTAATCTGGGAGTTCTGGATCAAAATGTGATCACCAGGATGATACTTGATGTCATGGATCCAGTTTTTGAATTGCACCTCAAATTGCTTCAATGATGCGAACTGGGACTGCAGGACTTGTGTCCACATCATGTCAATGTCTTTCTAACACTTTTGGAGCTGAGAAGCTTGCCAGGCAATCAGGGTGGTTCTAGAAATGAGGTCAGAAGCTGGAGCTGGCACAAGAAACATAGCCTCTGATAGATCAAAAGGAAAAAGTGGCTCAATGCCATGTACCATGAAGTATGGTGAGAGGCCAGTGGATTTAAGAATTGTGACATGCTCTGCCCAGAAAATGGAGTGAGCAGTCAAAGGCCAGTGAACCTCCCCTCCCAGAGTACTTTTTATAATGGTCTCTCAGACATTGTAGTGATGCTGTTCAATCATGCCATTTGCCTGTGAGTTGTAGGGAGAGATCCAGATATGGTGGATGCCATACTGGCTGGCAGATGGATTCATACTATATGTATAGTGTACTGGATGCTAGGTACTGGATGCTCTGTATTGTGATCTGGTCACCAGATTCATATCAGATGCTCCCTTCTTTTCCCTTCTTTATGTTTATTTAGAGTCTTGGATATGCCCAGACTATAAAAGTTGTGTTTCACACACAGCACAGAAAAGGAATCAATTATCTATCACTCAGTTCAAGTCTGAGTCTTCAGTTCTCATCAATTCAGTCATATCTGGATCTCTTTTCTTTCTCTCTTGATTCTAGAAGAATCAAGTCCTGTGCTCATCAGCCATGTCTGAAGCATTAGGAGCTCTTCTAGACTGTCTACCAAGAAGTCCTGTAATCTCTGCAGTTGCCTTCCCTTGATTCTCTACCTGTAATTCCCCTGGGATGAACCAATCATTCCTTTACTTTCTTTCTTTGTGTTACTGAGCTGCTAGTTTTCTATCTGGAGACCTATAGCAGTTTAGGTCAGTCAACCTCTCTTCATCTGGAGCCCACCATGAGGGGCATTCAGACAAGCTTCAAGGGAGCTCCAGGTGCATCTGACCCCCAATTTTTTTTCTCATCCTAGCAACTGATCACTGACAGCTTCAATGCATCTGACATTTGCAACACTCAATCTGCCATAAATCTGACCGCTTGACTCTGGTCTGACTGCACCAGACATCATTTCTGTCATCCAGTACTTTCCCCTCCACATTTCAGGCTCTTTATGCCTTTATTTTGTGTACCTTTCTATCATCTGTCATTGATTAACCTTTGTTCACCCCTTTCAACTACCATTTTCTGCTTCATTGCCTTACTTATAGTCTATCCACTCTCATTCGATCCAGTCTGGTATCCTTGATCTGGATCTGGTTTCATTATATTCAACCCTTTTTGTCATGGATTGCCCATGTGCAGTACACCAAGCACACCTTCATTCAACAGACTACCTGTCACACTTTTATGTTTTCTTGAAGATATTGACAATTTTTGCAAACAGAAAGGTCTCAGAGGATTGAGAGCATGCTATACTATGTGCCCCTCGATGAGGCAGAGCCCTGGGAGACTCTTCCTGAGGTGGATAGTGCTGCACTGGATTGGTCTGCATTCATAGTGACTCTTGTTCTGCTTTATCCTGGTTGTGAATCTGATGGTCATTATTTCAAAGATGACTTGCTGACCTTTGTATATGCATCCCAATCAAAACCACTCCGAGGTCTTGATGACCTCAGATCATACCATCATCAATTTTTAAAGATGTTGTCACCACTGATCTCACTTTACAGGATATCCCAAGCAGACTGCCTCTTCGAGAGAGGGTTACTGCTCAAGATCTGTGACCCAGTTCATGACTGGCTGGGTATTGTCTGATCTGACATCTACTTGGATGGTTTATATCTGGTAGTGGACATGTTGGCTGCTGCAACATTTATACTTTCTTTTCATGCACCTTATCCTAAGCCTGTTGTGGCTCATTCTTTACTCATTTCTACCCCATCATTGGAGGCACTTGGGCCTGCATCTGCTTCATCCATCAATCTGGATCACACAGGTCTGGACTGCATTCATACTACCCCATCTATCTTGTCTGCTGCTCAGGATCTTGTAGGTCCTGAGTTCATTCCTATTACTTTGCCACCATCATTTTCATTGTGTTTACCTTCTACTGCACCCCTTAATGATAATGCCATCTTGGCCATCGATATTTCAATCTTCACCAAAGCTTCCCTTTCCAAATTACTACCCCCTTCATCCAATGCTATCATAGACCTTCTGTTGGTTCCATATGTTGGTCCAGTAGCCATTTCCTTCCATGTTCATGTGCTATTGATCACATCCCTACCTTCATTGTATTCTAATGTTCCTTCATCACAGCTTTTCTCTCATCCATCGCCAGGTCATTCTGATCCACCACTATTTTCTTCAGATCCATTACTGGTTTCTTCTGATCTGTCCCCTGTTCTGCCCATTCACACCTTGGTTCTCCCATTAAACCAAGCATCCATGTTCTCATTTCATTGTCTGGTCATCATCCATGACATGCTGGACCCTCCTCATCTGTATGCTGTTGTTTCTTCTTTTTCTTTTTCCTCTCTCCTGTGGCACAATGCCCAGGAGGTCATTGATAAAACTACCTTGTGGAAGGGAAAGGACTTAACAGTCCTTCTGTTTAGTAGTGATCTGCTCATGGATCTGGATCTCCTCAACTAGATAGGTATTCAATCATTTCTTTTCACAGATTCCAGTAATGAAAATGATCATTCAGTAGGCATAGAGGAAGAAAGATTCAACAAAGAAGACTCTTATTCATTATTCAATAAAACAATCATATTCATACTGCTGTTGTCTATCTCTGATCCACTGCCTTTTGTCAAGATCCCATTCCATTGTACTGACCATCTGCCACTCATCTGTCTTAATTAATAATACCATTGCACTCATTTCCACCCCAGGTTTAGTCCAGTGTAGGGAAGTGGAGTTCCCTACAGTAATACCCGGAGTTTTCCTGTGATTCAATAGCCCCTATCCAGCGCTCCTACCAAATCTAAGACTGTCCTGCTGCCATTCATCCCAACTCAAGTCAAACTAGTTGAAGTCCAAAGGTCAGTTTTGAATCTGATGTCTGGACCTGAGTTCTCACATGCTGGACCCAGTGTTTCTGCACCTGGGAACCTGTTCCCACACTCCGGGTTTGGTTGAATTTTTGCCTTTTTTTATGTTTTCTTCATTCAGGTATGCCCAGATTAGACTTTTGTACCTAGAAATTAGTTCCTAGACTGTGTGCAATTTACCACCATCATTTCTAAGCCTCTAAGTCCAGTTTCCTAGTTCTTTTCCTACATTTCCCTTCAAGTTTCCCTTAAGTCCTGCAAGATTAGTTGGTTTTCTAGCCCTACTGAATGGGGGAAAGCCAGACTCAAGTTTTCCAGTTTCCTGTGAATGATTAGTGAGCCTTTTCTACAGTTCTCTTCTTTTTCTTTTCCTCTCTTTGCAATCCCCTTGGGTCAAGATATACACTTGCACCCCTATTTCTTGCATAGGACTACGTTCCAGAGTCCTTTTGCTGTTTTACACTGGTGATCTCTGTTTCACTCCAGTGTAGGAGCCTAAAGCTCCCTACAGTGATATTCCTACTTCTTCTGAACATTCATGTGTCCTCCAAGTTCCTCTGCCACTCCTCCAAGACTCAATAGTCAAAGGCTGGCTTCTCCAGTTGAAACTACAACCTCCAGAGAACCAGACCTTAGTTCCCATGCTTTGAACAAGTCATCTGTGAGTCAGAGTTGTGCTTCCTTACTGGGATATTACTTTATTTAGTGTCTACATTTGTTTCTTTATGTTTTCTTTTGATTCACAGTTTCAGAAATACCCAGACTTAAAAGTTTGTACATAGAACTTAGTTCTAGGAAGTCAGTTACCACCATCCAGGATTCATTTCTAAGTCTTCAAGTTCAATTTCCCTCATTTTCCTTCAACTCCAGCCAAGTCCTGCAACTCCTGTCAAGTCCTGACAACTCCATAGTTGATTCCTTAGCCCTACTGAGTGGGGAGGAGTCAGACTCTTATTTTCCAGCTCTCAGAACATCAGTGAGCCATTCTTATTTGCCCTCACCCTTTTTCTTTCTCTCTTTGCAATCCCCTGGGTCAAGAACTACACTCGCACCCTTTTCATTAGCTTAGGAGTTCCACTTTGGAGTTCCTAGGAGTTTTACACCAGTCTTCAATCCAGTGACATCTCTCATATCAAAAAGAAAAACTGCATTCTTAAAATACTAAAACACACAAAAATATTAGCAGACTACACAAAAACAACAAAAAACATGAAAACAACTGTCTTTTACTATAGCAAATATCATCTCATTTCATTCTAAAGTTCTCCTTGATTTACACTCCAAGTAGCTAATTTCTTCCAATGTGCACATCACCTAAAAGTGCCAATTTGCTGCTTCTATCCAGTCTCAATCTGGTATGGACACTTACCATCCAGTCTGCTTATCATCCAGTTCATCCATGTAGGCATATAAGTAAAAGTTGATCAAAGAAGAGAAGTTGAGCAGACACTTGCAATCTGGCGCCATTAAAACTCATTTCAGATCCATTTCATTACACTTTTACTTACATTTCATTCCCTCTCTTACTTGGAGACCAGATTGAATTCACACAGATATGGACATGGATTCAAGAATATTCATACTTGTACATGACTTAGGAACAAGTGGAACTAGAAATCTATTCTATGCTAAAAACGACCCAGCTCCTCTGCCAGCCACTGGATATGCTACAGCTCTTTCAGCTGGTTGGCAATCTCAGCCCCCATCTCCCCCACTTCTGCTTCAATCTCCTTCAGCCATGCCTGTGAGCCCAGCAGGCATGCCTTCAGATATTTGGCCATATGGACCACCATCTCCCTCTGGCTGGTGTGACCTGGTTTTGTGGGCCTGCTGGGTCCAGGTCTATCATCTTTGTCTTCCTTACCCTTATCCTCATCTTTGTTCTCAAGTCAGACTGGCTTCACCTTCTGTCATTTAGGATGTTCTACTGGATCATTAGCTTCTCAGCACATACATTTAATCTGGTACTCACCTGGTGCTTTACCCCTCCTATCCATCAGCATTGCTGTCTTTTCCTTCTCCTCTGCCTTCTTCACCTTCCCTCAACCTAACAACTTCTCACATTTCACCTTGAGTCTCTTGCACTGGGTGCAAGTTTGCCCCTCTGGTCTGGTGCAGGTGGCACTGAACCTCACACAGTAATTGCACAGCTGGTCATGCCAGACCTCCTTCTCCTTGCATTTCTTCTTCATCTTTGACATCACTGTCAGCTTGCCCTCATCCTCATCAGGGGTTGGCATCTGTTTGCACTATGGACAGTCAGTTTCATTTCAATCCACACAAGCTCCTCACTTACCTTAGGCTGTGGGATCACCATGATGAGCAGCTGTGCCACTTTCACCTTGGCCATCTCATCCTGCCTGCTTGTCTTGTCTGCCCTTGTATCCATCACCTTTTTTTCTGCCATCACCTTTGTTGTGTCCATCATCACCATTGTTGTTGTTGTTGTCATCTTCACTGCTGGTGCAAGAGCAGCAGCATCTGTGTTGTCTTGGGCTGCCTTTGCCTTGGCTGCATGCTCATCCTCAATTCATTGCTGCTCCTCAGCCTCCTTGCATGCCACCTTCTTCTTGGCTGCCTGTTCTTCTTTGACCCATCTTCGATCTGCTGCTTCCACATTCCACTGCTTCACTGACAGACCTACCTCCTGTATGATGGCAACCATCATGTTGCTGACAAAGGCCTCAACCCTGTGTTCTTGCACCTCCCAGAGGCAAGTCTCAAGTCATGTCTATAGAACATGTTAGCATGAAAACAGACATGAAATGCATTGCATTACTTACCAGGGCATGGTACCATTTCTCCACCCACATCTCCTGCTCCTCCTGCAGCTCTTCATTGTTGTCCAGCACCACCTTTCTGATGTTGTGGACCCACTCATCAGTGGATTGCAGCACCTTGGCCACTGCTGCCTTCAGTCCATTCATTTCCTTGACTTGCATGAATGTGAGGATGTTGGCAGCAAGTCACATCTGAGCCCAACATGATGTAAAGTTGCTAGGAAGCCTGGAGTGGGTTTCCTGAGCAGTTAGTGTCGGGTATGAGCAGAAAACTCGACCCAAAAGGAATACAAGGGTCTAGTAGAGCTAAAGTCTGACTATGAGAATGGTCGATACTTGCAGGACTTGGCTTGAATGGCACCAGAACAGTAGAAAACAAGTCTTTGAGACTTTAGAAGATGACCAAAAGAGATGGGATTCAATGCAGACTGAAGTCCAAGTTACAATGTTTATAGTCTGGAAATATCCAAGACTTTGTACATATTGTGGAATGTAGATAAGATTAAGTACACAGTCAGAAAACCATGACAAAGAGGGAATAGATATGTTACATGACTGAGGGAGTCAGGTCCAGTGGACTCCTGCCTGCTCTCCAAGACTTTACATATAAAAAGAAAAGAAGTCTGAAACTCACCTGACTCAGATACTATGAACACTGGAAGGATGGACACTGGGAACAGGACAGATGGCACTCAGAATTTGAGGAGGATGCTTGGGGACCACTTCATCAGCTTTGGGGAGAACTCGGGAACTGGAGAAATGAGGGGAATATACCATAGAGACTTATGGTCTCCTACATCTGTGGGGGACTTGCATACTGACTGTTCTCAGACAGCATGGCCATGCTGACCTAAGGTGAAGTCACAGCTCAGCATTAGTTGTTCACTTGATTGAATATGGAGATGAATTGCCTGCTAAGGACAATGGCTTGGCAATGCACAAACATGCGTCATGACATCAAAACCTTTGAACATGGGCTTCCTTCTCCCATCCACACCTTCCTCACCACTTTCCTTCTATTCCTTCAACTCTCATTATGATGTCTGATCTCTTTGCCTTCCTCAAGGCCCTCAATGATGTGGTCACAACAATCAACTCCCTCAAGATGGATGCAATCAACCATGTCAATGTAGAAAACAGGAGTTTCCTCCAGTGATATCTGGAGTTTTCCTGTGGTCTGATAGCCCCTATCCAGCGCTCCTATCAAATTCAAGACTATTCTGCTGCTGTTTGTTCCAACCTGAGTCAAACTAGTTGAAGTTCAAAGGTTAGTCTTGAACCTGATGTCTGGACCTGAGTTCCTACACACTGGTCCTGGTGTTCCTGCACTCTGGGTTTGGTCAGGTTTTTGTCTTTTTCATGTTTCCTTTACTATACTTTGTTTGGGTATGCCCAGATTACACTTTTGTATCTAGGACTTTGTCCCTAGACAGTGTACAATTAACCACCACCTGTTATGATTTACCTCAGACTATGCTTTACATATGCATGGATATAAGTCTCAACTTGGATGTTTATTTCTTTTCATCACTGACTATGATACCATGACTCAATGCCTGCTTCCATCACATTCCATGCAATTCTATTCCACTTGCTTCATCAGTGATTTCTTCCACCATATTCCTTCACGTTCTATGCCTGCCCTGAACATTTTTACATATATAAACCTACGACGTCACATCTATGCTCCTCAGTCTAGTCTTACCATTTCCTACCTTGTTCTCTTGCCACTGCTGGAATACATCAGTGTTCTCACTCTATGATACAGGCCCCAGGGTAGCCTTAATACCTTCTTACTCTTTGTCAAATGACCCTTAAGTAGGGAGTCACCACCGTTAACTCAGAAGTCTTTGTCATCTGTCCTCAATCGTAAGCAGACCCCTTGTTCACCATTAACTCAGAAGTACCTTGGCCACTGTTAGCTCGGTAGCAACCCTTGTTGCCAAACCTCAGTAGGTAGGCTCCTTAAAGACATCTTGCAATCATCAAGCTCTGTCGTCACTTTGTCTGTGGTTAATGACTGCACCCTCAATGGTTCTATGCCTGCCCTCACCTAGGTCAGGCATAACAAAAGACTAGACTGTCTCTCATACTGGCTACTTTCATGTAAGCCACTATTCATCCCTACCACCCCTTGACCAACCCCCTTCATGGGGAATCCTTTCATACCCCACATGCACCACCACCTCCAGTGGAAGACTCCTCTGACACTTCTGATCAAGAAGCTACCATCCCTGTCATGTCATCTGATGCACCTTCAAGATCACCCCCAGTCACCCCCACTATCCCCACCATTCCATACAACCCTCCACTCACTGTCCATCAGCATGTCACTTTGCAAAGTACCCCCCTTGCCTCTGCCACCATGTCCTCCTTGAAATCCATTGAACTTCACCTTGCTAGGCCCAAAGCCTATGACAGGGAACCCTCTAAAGCCATCTCATGGCTTACCTCTGCCTGCTCATACATGTTCATCAACAAAGACATCTATGACACTGATCATAAGAAGATCCACTTCCTCCTCTCTTATATGAGTGAAAGCCCTGCCAAGCAATGGGCCAAGTTCAAGTGCTACGCTGCCCTTGAGACCGACAACTTCAGTACTCTCAAGAATTTCATCAAGGAGTTCAAAGCCGCCTTTGATTGAGGCAACACTGAGCAGGCCACTCTATCCTGGCTTGCTACCCACCACATTGAGAAGATGACTCAACTTGATGACTACGTTACTAAATTCCTTCTCCACATCAGGAAGGCCAGTTTCACTTACCCCCCACTTGCTGCCAATGCCGCTGCCCACCGTACTCTGATCCAGTTTTTCTGGGTTGGAATTCCAGTTGCTCTTATGTGTAGGATCAGCTCTATGGATACTGTACCTTCCACTATTGAGAAATGGTTCACCCAGTCCTCTCACTTCAAGGCACAGTGAGACGAGGGAGATGCCATTGCCAAGCAACACCATGGAACCTCTTACGTTCAGACCCACTAGTATTTCAAACTGGCTTTCAGACCTCCCTGCAATCCTGACACTATGGATGTTGACATCGTCCACATTCCTAAAATGACTCCCCAGGAATGAGAACATTGCTGAAAGGAGAACCTCTGCTTCTGTTACCACAGGAAGGGATATGGATCCCTCTCTTGTCCCATCTTTCCTTCCACCTTCATGCCACAAGTCAAGAAAGTGACTAAGGCTAAGATCTCTGAAGATCTTCCCAGGCTCAAAGAGATAGAAGATGATGATTATGAAGAGCCGAAGAAGACCACCATAGGAAGGATCAAGGTTATGGATTTTTGAAACAGGAAGTTACCACAATGCATGACTTCCCTTCTTCATTTAGTACTAATGTACTTGTAAATGCCAAAGACAAGCAATCGAAGAGGATTTCCATTCAACTCATCAACCCATCACACTCAATGAAAGCTGTCGACACCTTCACCATCGTAGACAGCAGTGCAGATGTCAACTGCATCAACTGGGGCTTTGTTTGAAAACATTACCTACCCACCACTTGTTTAACCACGCCAATTCCCCTTCATAATGCAGATGCTTCCATCAATCAAGGAGGGTCTGTATGCTTCACCTGCACCCTATTCTCCAATATCGGAGAAATAGCCCAATGTTCCAAGTTCTACGTCATGAACTGTGGAAACTCCAATGTCCTTCTTGATATGCCATGGCTAACCAAGATGAACCTGATTATCAACTGGGAAACCCATACCCTTGATGTCCCTGAATCAAAAGATGAATTGAAGGCTTTATGTGAGGCCTTCTCCTCCGATACCAAGTGCCACTATGATCACATCAATTGTAGTGCCCCATGACCCCCCTTGACACCACATGATCCACAAGGTCTACGATGAACACCTCTGGGATTACTGGGACAGAGCTATGGAAATAGATTTTACTGTTGCTCGTGTCCAGGACTATCATTATCAACATGGAACGTTCACCAACCGCCTTCACAAGGCTGGGGGATACTATGTCCCCAACTTTGACATCATTGCCTGAGTCAGTACTGCTACTGAGCTTGCTGCTGCTGCCTCACCTGAAAAGGCTCCCATCATCCTTTCAAAGAAATATGAGGACTTCAAAGAAGTCTTCTCCAAGAAAGCCACTGACCATGTACTCCCCTTGCAACCCTACAATCATGAGATCAACTTAGATGAAACCTTTGTCCCTAAGATAGGGAAAATCTACCCCCTGTCCCCTGATAAATGCAAAGCCATGGAAGATTTCCTTGAGGAAAATCTCAAAGCCAGAAAAATCCATCCTTCAAACTCTTCCCAAGCCTTCCCCTTCTTCTTCGTCAAAAAGAAGGATGGGAAACTCTGCCCTTGTCAAGACTCCCACTATGTCAATGAGCACACCATCCATGATGCTTATTCCCTCCCCCTTGTCTCCAACCTTGTAGACAAGCTCAGAGATGCAAAGGTCTTCACTAAGTTTGATGTCCGCTGGGGTTACAACAACGTCTGTATCAAGGATGGTCACCAGTGGAAAGCTGCCTTTATCACCCACAAAGGCCTCTTCAAACCCACCATCATGTTCTTTGGTCTATTCAACTCCCCCACTATGTTCTAGCACTTTATGAATGATTCTTTCCACGATATGATCACTGAGGGCTGGCTCGTCATCTACATGGATAACCTTCTGATTGCCTCTCCTGATGAAGCCACCCACACCAAATGTACCTGCTGTGTCCTTAAATGCATGAAGGAGTTGGACCTTTACCTGAAACTGGAGAAATGCACCTTCACCACCACCAAGGTCGAATACCTCGGTCTCATTGTCAAACCCAGTCAGATCACCATGAATCCCATCAAGCTTGATGGGATTGTATTCTGGCCCACCCCTGCCACACTGAAGGAGGTACGATCCTTCTTGGGTTTTGCCAATTTCTACTGTTGGTTTATCCCTGACTACTCCTCCATCACTCGTCCTCTTCTTGACCTCACCAAGAAGAATCTCACCTGGAACTGGACCCCAGAGTGTGACATGACCTTCCCCCAGCTGAAAGACTTGTTCTTATCCAAGCCTGTCCTTCAGCTTCCTGATCCCACTCATCCCTTTGCCATTGCCACTGACACTTCCAAGTATGCAACCAGTACCATCCTTCTCCAGACTGATGACAATGGTGATTGGCACCCTTGTTCCTACTGCTCCTCCTCATTCTACCCCACTGAAAGGAACTATGATATTTACAATAAAAAGCTCCTTGCCATCCTCCATGCCCTCAAGGATTGGCATCAATACCTCCATGGCATATCCTTCCCTGTCCAGGTCTTCACAGACCACAAGAATCTCACATACTTCCATACTGCACAACACCTGAACCGCCATCAAGCAAGATGGCTCCTTGACCTTGGAGATTATGATCTCAAACTCCGCCATGTCCCCAGAAGGCTCCTTGCTGCTTCTGATGCCCTGTCACGTTGTCCTGACCTCTACCCCTCATTCAATCCTGACAATGAGTCCACTATGCTCCTCCCCTCATCACTGTTCATTCAACTCATCAACAGCTCTCTTGCTTCACTCATTGAGGACACCTCTGAGTTGGACTCCCTTGTCCTCAAAACCCTCCAATCCATTGCCAATGATGTTCCCTCAAACCTTTATGCCTGTCTTTCCGACTGGCAACACCATGATGGCATGCTTCTCTACAAAGATTGTGTCTATGTTTCCACCAAAGACCTTCGACAGAAAATCCTTCTCTGCTGCCATGACCATGAATCCGCCAGTCACCCCGGATATCTCAAGACCCATCAACCAGTCTCTTCTGAGTTCTGGTGGCCCAGTCTGGCCCACTACATCTGCAAATATGTCGAAGGTTGCACCACTTGTCAGGCCAATAAGGCCAACACACACCCCATGGTCCCCCCACTTACCCTCATTTGCTCCACCTGTACCTGCCCATTCCAACAAATCTCTTGTGATCTGATCACTGATCTCCCTGTGGTACCCATGGGCTTTGATTTCCTATTGGTCATGGTCGACCATGGGCTTACTAAGGGGGTAATTCCCTGCCCCACCAAAAACCACCACCGCCGAGGGCATTGCAACCCTCTTCCTCCACAAAGTTTATCACTGTTTCGGTGTAGGAAACTGGAGTTCCCTACAGTGATATCCGGTGTTTTCCCACGGTCCGATAGCCCCTCTCCAGCGCTCCTACCAAACCCAAGACCATCCACTGCTGTTCATCCCAATCTGAGTCAAGTCAGTTGAAGTCCAAAGGTTAGTTTTCAATCCGATAGTCCGGACCTGAGTTCCTGCACACCAGACCCGGTGTTCCTGCGCCTCGGAAACCATTCCCACACTCCGGATTTGGTCGGGTTTTTGTCCTTTTCATGTTTCCTTTACTGTACTTCGTTCGGGTATGCCCGGATTAGACTTTTGTACCTAGGAATTAGTTTCTAGAGAGTGTGCAAGTAACCACCACCTTTCCTAAGCCTTAAAGTCCGGTTCCCTAGTCTTTTCCTTACATTTCCCTACAAGTCCCCTTCAAGTCCAGCCAGTAAAGTTGGTTTCCTAGCCCTACCAAATGGGGGGAAGCCAGACTCTTGTTTTCCAGTGTCCTGTGGATGATTAGTGAGCCTTTTCTATAGTTCTCTTTCCTTTCTTTGCAATCCCCTTGGGTTGAGATACACACTCGCACCCCTATTTCTTGCATAGGACTATCTTTTGCTGTTTTACAGCACCCTCTGTCAATATGTAACTCCGTTCCTCTGAACAACTCATAGATTTCCTTATGTATGTTCCTTGTTCCATATTTAGTATAGTCTTGCCTCTCTGTACCATCTGACGCTGTGTAGCACAGCTCCAGCCTGTTCCTGGCCCAGAGCACAGCTCTGGCATATGATCTCTCTGACCTCTGACTTACCTATTTACATAGCCTCTGATTTCCCTTCATATATATACTCCGATCTTGTATGTAGATAGCTCAGCCTGAATATCACCTTAGACCACTCCTCTTAACTTCTCCGGTTCTCTCTGATGCATCTCCGACCAAGAAGGCCATGACAGTGCAAGGGCATGACACACAAGTCCTGCGACAAGCCTTCACCCCTCTGGATGTGATCCTCTGGACCTCCGGCCATCTCTGGCCATTCAATCCCCTTTGACCTCCAATCTCCGACTGGAGTTTGAGTGGAGGAGATCTGGTCTTAACACCTTTGCCCTCTTCTTTATGACTCTTGGGTCTGCCCAAGTCTGGGCCAAGACCATTCAAAGGAAGGCTGTTATTGATGAAAGCTTTAGAAAATGGTCTGACTTCATTGATAAGTTGAAGAAATCTTTTGTCAGAGAGGATAAAGCAGCTGATGCATTAGCATGGCTGTTGTCTGCCCACATGACCAAGAATAAGAAAGGATGGTGGACCCCCTCTATTGTGGACTTCAATGCAGAGTTTCAGGCTCATGCTATGAGACTGTCAGCCACTGACACCATCCTTATTTCTTTTTACCAGTTGGCTATTGCCAACCCCCTCAGCACTCAAATCCTCTCCATGGAGGACATCTCAGACACCATCAAAGGATGGTACAAATGTATAATCTTCTTCCAGAAACAGTGAAAGAGAGCATCTTTAGTTGCTGAAGCATGCAAGGGAAGAATGAACCCTTCCTATGCCTATGTTACCCCTTTGTCCTTGAAACCACCTTGAGATTCCAATGCCATGGGTGTTGTACTGTCTCTATCTCTCATCCCTGGAAGCTAACTCTCAAAGAATGGAAACACTGTTGCAAGAAAGAACTTCGCTTTAAATGCAGGAAACCTGGACACTTGGCACAGAATTGCACAACCACCATTGAGAATGCCCCAAGACCTTCCATCAAAAAGATGATGAAGAAGGACTCTGAAGACCTCCCCATATTGAAAGAGTATGAGGAAGCTGACAAAACAGTGGTTGGAAGGATGACTGGTTTCTTTTCCCAGGATTTTTAGAACAGAAAACAGCCTCAATGTCTGCCACCTCCTATTCAGTGTGTGCCCCTGTATTTGTATCTTGTAAGATGAAATTTAGGCAGATCCCTATTGAACTCATCATACCATTGCACATGCTCAAAACTGTTGAATCCCATGCCTTGATTTATAGTGATGCAGATATCAATTGTATCAACTGGGGCTTCATTTGAAAGAACAAACTTTCAACCTCCTGACTTGGTGAACTGTTTCAGGTCTGCAACATTAACATGTCCTTGAATAAGAAAGGAAAGGTGTTATTCTCCACTATGCTTTTCATCAACATCAAAGGGATCACTAAAAAGGTCCTTCTCTGTGTCATGGATTGTGGACAACAGAATGTCATTCTAGGATTGCCCTGGCTTAAGACAGTCAATCCCCTCATTGTCCACAGCAAGAATTTCTCAAGACCACCACCAGAATCTGTAGAGGATGAGAAAGAGTATGAAATAGAGAAATTTGTGAAACACCATGGTGTGCTGTCCTTCTACACATTCCTGATCTGTTGAAAAGAATATTCAGCTGAAGAAGACTTCTGGATTTCAGACTGGAACTTAAAATATTCACAGTCCACATTAGATAGGTATAAAAAATGTCAACCCTTCACTTTTTCTTCTCACACACCCTCAGAAAAAACTGTTACTCAGAACAAAAACCATCTCTGACAATAAACAAAGTCATGTCCTCATCTCCCATCACTGTTTCCTCCACCCTCATAGATACAATTTCTTCTCCCTCATCTGTTACTCCTAGTAACTAAGAACCATTTTCCATTGTGGCCACCCCTGGCTAGACCTCTATCTTTCCCTGATGGGGAATTCATTCAGATTATCTCCAGTGCTGACATACCAGCCTGGCACTGTTTCCAATTTGAAAATACTGTGATTATTCCCATTTCCACTTTCATCATACCAGCCATTGCTGCTGTTCCTCCTTATCCAGTGACTTTAGTCACTGTCCCCTTCTTTGCCCATAACCTCCATCATGATCTCTCTAGCAACAACTACCTCAGTCTGATGGCTGAAAAATTGGTTGACTCCTACCTCTCCACTGCCATCACTTCCCATCTGGATATTGTTTCCCTGCTGTACTGTCATATTTCATCCCAACCCCTATTCTCACACCTCTGAACACCCCTATTCCACCTTCAACTCTGACTCCCTCATTCCCAGCCCCCTCTGATGGACTCCATTCTATCTCTCATTGGACCTCTGATACCAGAACCTCTTTCCCCATCAGACCTAATATGATTGGCCCAGATCTTGTTTCCTCTTATGTACATTCCATTCCCTAGCCCTATGATCTATTCCTATGATTATTCCTGTGTTACATTCCATTCCTTTATTCTATGTACAGTACATTGTCCCTTGGCACCCTATGACCTCCATCATTATGTACCTTTACATATGGTTTCCTCCATTCTCTGTTCTGGACTCTGATCTGAGTTTGTAGTATATAAGTCCTACAGTGAGCTCAAAAACCCTTTCCATGTTTGCCTTATTTGCAGTGTGTGATACACACTGCCTATCCCTGTGGGAATTTCACTTAGCTTTGGTGGAGTTATAAATGGAGCATACTTCTGGCTATTGGATTGGTTTCTTAGTCACATGATAGAACTTACATGGTGCGGAGATATGGCCATTTTAAAACAGTGATGTCATGGAAAGGATTTTTCAGCTTTTGAATTGGTAACTGGGATCATGGTTATGTAGTAGAATAATTGGCTGTATTTGCTTGTATAAACAAAGACATACATGCCAATAGCATGTCTGAGTTTAAAAAAGTTCACACACCTCTTAGTTTTCAACCACCATCATGGTTAGATCTCTCTCTCTTACTCAATAAAATTCTATCCTTTCTCTGCTTGATGCTGGCCAATCTGGTGAAGCCATTGCCAAGCAAACTGGTGTCAGCCCTTCTGCTATATCCAAATTCACTTCAAGAGTTGTTCTACTCTTCCCAAAGCTGTGGGAGGCCACCCTTGCAAGCTTTCCCCTACCAATATTCACCATGCTCAACACCTTATCACCTCTGGCAAAGCTGAAAATGTTGTTCAAGTGACCAAATCCCTTATCAACATTATCAAACAACCCCTTTCTGCCAGTACAGTCTGTCTTCACTCGAAAAAATCTGGTATGAAGGCTGTGGTCAAGTCCAAACATCCTATCCTCTCTGCTAGACATTGCAAGGCTTGTTTGAACTTTGCTTATGCTCACGAGGATTGGACTCCAGAGAACTGGAAGAAGGTAATATGGTCAGATGGGCACAAATGGGCATGGAAAAAGGCAGGTGAGGGGCTTAGTAATATGCTAGTGCAAGAAACTCTTAAGTTTAGTGGTGGTTTTAATGATGTGGGGCTGTATGACTTGGGAGGGGGTGGGACTTGCCATCAAGATTGATAGTAGGATGGATGGGGATCTTTACCTTCAGATTTTAAAGAATGAACTTCAGCAAACACTGGAATATTATGTATGATCTTAATCCTCCTGACATAATATTTCAGCAGGATAATGATCTCAAGCATACCTGCAAAAGAGTCAAGGAGTATTTAGAGGAACAGTAATTTAGGACTATAATCTGGCCTGCACAGTCTCCTGATCTAAACCCTGTTGAACAGCTCTGGGGTTATCTCAAAAGAAGGCTTGCAGAGCATGAAAACCCTTCTAAGTGGGATTCATAAATTGTGGGCAAGAGTTGAAGAGGAGTACCAGTTGAGGAGTGTTAAAAACTAATTGAGAGCATACATAGAAGGATTCAAGCAGTGCTCAAAGCAAAAGAAGGTTATACAAAGTACTAATAATATCCAAATACCCTTGTAAATGCAAAAGCTTAAAAACCCTTTCCATGACATCACTGTTTTAAATTGGCCATACCTCTGTACCTTGTGAATTATATCACATGACTCAGGGAATGATCTGGTAGCCAGGAGTATGCTCTATTTATAACTCAGCCAAGGCTAAGCAAAATATCGACAGGGCTAGGCGGTGTGCATCACACACTGCAAATATGTATGGCAAACATGGAAAGGGTTTTTGAGCTTACTGTATAATCTCCTCATATATTCTCTAGTTTGAATATTGATGTCATTTGATGTTATCATTCTGATTCCCACACCTCTAAACTCTGGCCAATTCCAATGAAGTTTTCCTTCACACCTTTATCCTCTTCACTTGTCTCTTCTATCTCTGAAATGAGGACCTGACAGTAGGCAAGGGTGTGACACACAAGTCCTCACCCCCATAATTCCTTATCTCCACCCTGTTCTGCCTTCATCACCTCCACACATCACTCTGTCTCATCTTTGTCAGACCTCCAGCCCATTCAGCATCCTTTCACCCCAGAGTTGACCAATACACCTCAGACCTCTGTCAGATGAAGCCCTGGAGGAGTATGGATCCTGACATGTACACCCTCTATTGTGGGTACTTCAAGACCTAGTGCTTGTCTTTCATGGCTGAGGATCTTCTTACTCCTGGAATTACCAACTGAGGTGCTGCACATATTTGCTGACATCTTGAAGATATTCAGGATGAGATACATGGACTTCTCCTTATGATGATGCACCAGATGGAGATGGAAGAGTTTTTAGCTGACATTGATTGTTACCTCCAGAACCTAGCTGAGTTCCAGAACCCTTGTACCTCTTCTGCATCTCAGAACTGTTGAGCCCAATAGAACTTGCTGCTATAGAACATGCCAAGGCCCATTAGACTGGAAACCAAGGAAATACCCCCCTCCTCTTGTCAAAATCTCATTACCATGAGACCTGCCACCACTGCCACTGCTTGGGCCATCAGCATATTCAATTTTCCAAACTACATCTGCCCAATCTGTCATCATACCACCTCTGAACATGCCCAGATGTGCTGCCCTTTTCACCAGTGCCAGCTGACCCCACTCTCATTGAGCTTACTACCATCATTGCACAGCTCAAGAGGCTCACCATCTAGATGTTGTGGAACTGAATGCACTTCAGACACCCATTCCACTTGTGCCAGACATGGCACCTTTGGCCAACCTATTCCAACCCCTGCATCTAGAGGATCTGCTTCCCTCCATCATATCCCATCTGATAATGACAAAGAATACACTGAAAGGAATGGCAAACATGACTGGTTCTCCAGAAGGTGGGTGTTATCTCAAAATTTGATCCTTTGATGCTGTCTTAGACATACTAAGGGGGTAATGTTATGATCACCCCCTTTTTCCTCTTATTGCTTACATATGCATGGATACAAATCCCAATCTGGATGTTCTTTTCTTTTCATTGCTGACTACAATACCATGACTCCTTGTCCAATTTCTATTACATTCTATGCAATTTCATTTGCTCTATCAGTTACTATTTCCTGACCCACCCTGAATCAGTCCTACACCTATATAAACCCCATCTCTATGTACTTGTAATTCCCAAGCTAGACCTTTCCTTTGTGTATCTCAATACACTGGGTCTTTGCTCCACTCCTTGTTCCTAGTTCTTAGTCCCACATTGAAAACCTCCTAGCTCTCTGAGACTTTGTAGTGCTCTTAAGGCTATGCTGTTCGATGAACCTCTTGCCACCCTGCAACAGTAGATCATAGGGCAGTCCAGTTCTCTTCAACATTCGATCATTGAGACAGAGAATCTTGTTCACCTCAAACTCTTGTACCTTGTCCTCAGAGAGTGGCTTGCTCTGCTCTCCTTTGTTCTTAGTACTCACTCTAGATCCTCTTTAGAGGCTACACCTATCCTCTACATGAGGTAGTCATAACAGCTGGTTTACCCAGTCAAACTCCAGTGGATTGAGACCAGGTGAGTGTTGGAGAATCAAGATAGGATCAATACCTGGGTATACAATGAGAAACCTTTGGCCAACATTTATGAAGGAGCAGGTTGGGCATTTTCAGTTCAGTCTTATCACAGCACTCATCAAATCTGGGCCCATTGATTTGGATTGAAGGAAAGTATTGCAATCTCAGTCACAATGAATGCCTCCTTCAATCTCTTTGATCAAATATGAAGGTAGAAAATGATGACTGGAGAATTATAGAAAAAGATGAGGAAATCCCTTCACAGGAGATGATGCTGGTAATCATGGAACATTGACTTTGCCATCATTGGCAGTTACTTTCCTCTTTCCAACCTTTTCTAGCTTTATAGCATCACATAATCTATGGTCATAATGAATAATGTTAGCAAATATATCAAGGTTTTAAGGATGCGGTCCTAGACTAAAGCATAGGGAAAAATATTACAATAAAGAAGAGCTGGAATTGTTGGGGAAGAGAAATGTAGGCATCTCAGAATGGTGAATAGATGGCAACAAGGATGACAACAAGGATGACAATGACTACAGATGCAACAAAGCCAGCAGCAGAGGTGACAGAAATGGCAATGAGAATGGAGAGAGTAGTTGCATTAGAGGGCAACTGTTCATTGTGATGATACCTTGATCAAAGGTGATGAGCAACCAGTACATACTGAAACAAGACTAACTGTGTATAGCACAAGCATACACAGGATGAAGAGGATGAGAATGAGCTGATGAAGACGATTAATATGATGAAAAAGCAGCTTGAGAAGAAGAAGGAGGTCCAGCATGAAAACTGTGCTATCACTGTACAAGATTTAGTGCCACCTGCACTGGATGCAGGGGAGAAATGTGCTGTTACTGCAAGAAATTGAATGCAAAACATGACAAGTCAATGGGTCAAGAGAAGAGGGAGGCAAATCAGAGGAGAGAACTTGGGGATTTAAAGATAGGAAGGGCAAGGTGACAGGTGAGTACTGGACCTAATTTGCATGATATGGATATAATGATCCAGTAGAACATCTCAAATGCCAGAAGAGGAAGCCAGTCTGGCTTGAAAATGAATATGACAACAAAGGCAACAATGATAAGGACAACCAACCAGGTCTGTTCAAGTGCATGCACCCAGTAAGCCAGCTGACAAAACCAAGTCATGTGAGCCAAAGGGAAATGGTGGCCTGTTGTTGTTACAGTCACTTCCACACCCTTCTGGCATCTTTGACCCTTCCCACACTTCTCACCTCGTTTAGAATGTTTGACACACTGGAAGTGATGCTTCTGAGCTTGGAGCCTTGGAAGCATGCCAGAACTGTGGGAACTCAGAACTCGGAACCTTGGAAGCCTGAAAGCATGAGAGTTTGTCCAGAACTTTGTATTTTATCTGAGAAACCCTTTTCATTCAAACAGTATGTCATGGTATGCATTCCAGACTCTTGCAGAACGTTCCTATGTCCTCCATGCATCACCCATGACCCTAACATCATCTTATGCTCTTACTCTATTCTCTATTCATATATCATCTTCCATTCTTCCACACCATGTCTCTTCTGTACCTAATCCTTATGATACTCTCATGGACATTTAGACTAGAATACAATATGTACAAACATGTAGAGTAGTATATAAAGGACAAAAATGCAGCCACCAGAAGGCAGTCTTGTCCTCTTGTTGTTTTCTCAGCATCTATGGTGTCAACTCATTTTACCTTCCTTGACTAGTGGAAGTGGCCTAGAGCCTTAAGTGGTTCTGAGTTGTATCAATTATTAAGACTCAGTCATCCTCCACTCTATCTCTCATCAGAGATCAGGGGTCATAGGAGTAGGAGTTGTATCTCCAGGGGTATTTTCAGGGTGGAGTTCCATTGGAGCTGGTCAGAGATCTGGAGAATCATGTGAAAGGGTGAAGATTTGGTGGAGGACTTGTATATTGCACTCTTGCACTGTCATGGCCTTCTTGGTCAGAGACACACCAGAGAAATCCAGAGAGAGATGACCTTCCTGAATAAACATCCATCTTCATAGTTTGTATACCTATATATCTTCCTATCACAATCATAAAGTCCCTCATGAGCCTCCTTTTCTCCTTTCATAGCTAAGGAGTCTTGAATTCTCTGGCATTCACCACCATGTTGAGATTATGTAAATTAGATACTAGGTCAAGTGCTTTATTAATAGAGGCAGACCATAGTGCAAAACACTATTCACATTACTAAGGAAATAGATCAAGCATTAGGCATGATTAATAAAAGTGTAATCTGATTACACTTCTCAAAAGGATTGACTACATGACAATCTAGATGCATTCTATACAAGTTGCTTGATGATGTCATAGGTCTAGAGGTCTCTGAGCTTCACAAATGCTGTGTTGAATTGGCCTAGGTCCAATCTCAGTTATTTCAAATATGTGAAGCAGCATAACAGATCATCTAATGTCATTCCAACATCATTGACCTGATTTCAGTTACATCACACACACAAATATGTACAAGTTCCTCAATGTACCTAAGGGTGATAAATAAAATGATGTAATCCAGAATGAAATTTATTTCTTCTTTGAGATCAAGCTTCTAAGAAACTCATGAGGGTCGACTTCATCAATCTCGTCTAAAGTTGATCACAAAAATTTTCATCTCTACCATCATAAGCATTCTCAGCTAACATCTCATTTCTCTGCCCTGCACAACAGAAGTACCCTTGTTATCCCCTATTAGATGATAAGGTACATCCAGATACAGTGGGCAAGCAGGCTTTATCATTTGAAATACTTCATCATACCTGCTGCTCATGCCTTACAAAGAGACAGAATTCTTGTTTTTGAATCCTTTGATGCTCTTTCCATTGTCATTGCATGTATTGAAATCACTTTGAGCCAAGCCCATCACATCACTAAAATAATGTATAATTTCAGATGCAGAGACTTTACTTGTTATCAAGCAGTCTTCCAACACTCAAGACACATCCTTTGCAGCAGAATGAATATCCAATTTCTCCCACTCCTGCTTCAGTGCTTGTTTCTTGAACAAGCTATTTTTGTGAACATGATTTCCCAAAACAATTTCCTCAGTTTAAGTGGCTTCTCTCCAGAAGTACAGATAAGACTTATCAACTGGAACTGGCTGCTTGAAAAGATGCTTCTATCAATACTCACAACTTAATTTCTGTTTTGGAGAGGCTATCTGATCCTCAGATTTCATACTACCTGAAGTTTCACTTCCAGCTTCTTGTACCTGATACACTCTTCTTTTTGAAAAAGGACAAGTACACAACTATGATTTCAATGAAAGAATTCTGATTTCAAGAAGAGCACCTGAAGACTCTTTATCTTCATATAACCAATCTGTTTTATTTAATGACTGATGTGACAAAAGTACATCCAGGAATTCAAAAAAGGCACTGTGCACTTGGTGCAGTCATTACCTTTTGAGAGGAAAAGCTCATATCTGAACTGGCAACAATAATCAAATAGTTCAAAGAAGGGGTACTAAGGACTCTTTATTAGCCCACCAAGAATCACCCCTCTTCATTGTATCAAACCACTTCTTCACAAATCTAGAAGACAAGCATGTTATTCTGGGTCACTATGCTGAGCTACTGTTTTTCATACAATATATTCAACACCTTCCTGTTCTCTCCTGCTTTCACAATCTTTAATCAGACAATCCAAACTTCCACCTGGAATCAATGCCAGACCTTTCATCCCTGAGACTGGATAAAATGAGGTTTCTATGGATCTCAATCTGTGCCCATTCTTGGCCTTTTAGGTCAAAGGATTGAAGATCATCATAAGTCCCAGCACCTGATGCATCTGAGACAATGGTGAATGAAGGAAGCGGAATAAGAAAATGTAAATAAAATGGGAGAAGAATGGATTCAGCCAGATCTAAACCATCTTTCATTTCTCCAACAGTATCAATCTTCTAGCAGGTGGAGATGCTTGTTCCTTAAACACCCACAAGCCCATTTCACCCACTGCTTGTGCCTTTGGCACAAGTTATCCTAGTTTTATGGGATAAGATTCAAATGGGAGGTGAGTGGCCTTTGGCACTGTGCTTGCATTCAGTAATGAGAGGGCTTGTTAGCTTTATTATAGTTCTTATTCAAGTTTAAGGAATTAAAGCTCAAATGAAAGGTGAATGCTTGCTAAGTCCCTTAACACTCATTAGCAAATTGTCCATTTGTGACTAAGATATTGTCACACTTCACTGCAAATATTTTTCACATAACTAGTCATGTATACAACATACATCAGACATTAGAAAGATGATATAAAACTTTTAGCATAGCTTTATAAGCAAGTTCAGTTTTTAGCTATTCATCTTCCCAAAAGATACCCCATTTTCCAGGCTTTTCAGATGAAGGTCAGTTTGCTAATGTGGCCTTTGCATACATTCAGTAAAGAACTGCTTCAATAAGTAAGAGAAAATCATTACATTGTGCCTTCAGCACACCACTTACATTCAATAACAAAACCAACTCAAAGGCTTACTTTGATTTCTGTATCTCCAACTTTAATCTTATTATGTGTGTATTTAATGTAAAGTGAGAGAATCACTGTGGTTCCAGTCATGACCCTCTCAGATCAGCAATGCCCCATTAAGTCAGCAGTGTCCCTGTTGAGTCAGCAATGTTCCTGTCAAGTTAGCAATGTTCCCATCAAGTCAAGTCAGCAATGTCCCAGTCAAGTAGACAATGTCTCCATCAAGTCACCAATGTCCCTGTCAAGTTTGCAATGTCCTCATCAAGTTTGCAATGTTCCCATCAAGTTGGCAATGTCCCCATCAAGTCATCAATGTCCTTGTCAAGCTTGCAATGTCCCGGTCAAGTTAGCAATCTTCCCATCAAGTCAGCAATCTCATCAAGTCAGCAATGCCTGTGTCAAGCCAGTAACAACCATATCTCACAGTAATTGACCTTTGACAGAAAGAACCTTATCATTGCATACCATGTACTTCCAAAGTGTCTGATTACCAGCCAACAAACTACAGCACACCCAACAGACTACAGTACTGATTCATTTCTATAAAATTTCTTGAAATTTCCATGATTTATATTTTGCTCAAGCTGTGCATGGACAATGAAAAAGAAGACATATTATGTAATGTGTAAATCCCCTTGTTAATGGACAAAGGTCTATGGGAACAACAATCACACAAAAAAGGCAAGCATGTAGCAATTAATGAAAATAGCAAGCATTGATGAAACCACCATGTCAGAACAAGAGTGCTGAGATTGGCATTGGGTTCCTCTTTTCCCCTTGCTCCCACACACTGCCACCTGTTAATCTTTTGATGGAGCCCCCTCTTTATCTCCATCCAGCTTACATCAACTTTGAGGAGTGGAACAGGGGACACTGTATAATGCTTCATTGTTTCAATGTGTATTCATTTTTGCACCCATATATTCACCTATAGAATGTCAAATTCTTGACTTGGATACTTATTTATCCAGTTAAACTCCAATGTATTGAAACTAGATGGATGTCAAAGGATCAAAATGGGATAAATAGCTGGGCATATAATGAGAAATCCCTGGCAGACATTTATGATGGAGCTGTTTGGGAATTTCTGATGCAATCCTACTCTGATAATTGAGAAATTCAAGCTCACTGGTGAGAAACCATGACAAAATCAGTGGAAATGTTGGACTCCATCAACCCCTTAAATAAAATGAGAAATTTCCACTCATCAGATGATGTTGACTGTCATGTATCAGAAACTTTGGCATCATTGGCAGTTTCTTCATTCTTCCAAACCACTTTTAGGTCTTTAATGCCACTTGATCTATAGTACAGAAAAAGAATGTCAGTATATTTGTCCAGGATTTAAGGATGCAGCTTTGAAAAGACATCCTGAAAGAGATTATGAAAGACTATGGTAAAAACGAGCTGCAATCATTGGGCAAGAAAAATATGTGTGTTTCAGCATGGTTTAATAACAATTCTCCCTTTAATGCAGATGTTTCTTCTTTCTGGGCCCTTCCTTCCAGTCTTACCCTGTTATGATCAACTCCTTTTTCCTCTAGTCACATGTCTCTTACATATGCATGGATATAATGTACAAGTCCCAACTTGAACATTCTTTTTTTTTTGTTGCTGACTATGATATCATGACTCACAATCCATTTCTATCACATTCTCTGTAATTCCACTTGCTTCATCAATGACTTCTTTCATACCCTGAACTCATTCTGTACATATATAAGCCCTCTTGTCTTTTTGTGTATTTCCCAAGCTAGACCTTTCTTTCATGTACCTCAACACACTGGGTCTTAGCCTCATCACTCATCACTCATCCTTAGTTTCTCATTGGCAACCCCTTGACTCTCTGAGACTTCATAGTACTCTTGAGAGTATGCTGTTCAATGAACCCCTTGTCCCTTAGTGATGTTAGATCATTGAAATGAAGGAAGGAGAATGCCTTGTTCACCTCAAACCCTTGTCCTTCATTCTCATAGAGCAGCTTGCCCTGCTCACCTTAGTCCTTAGTACCCTAGACCCTTGTTAGGGGCTATGCTTGTCCTCTACCTGAGGCAAGCATAACACACCCCATTTTCCTGCTCTTCAATTTTTGATGAACCCTTTCACAGTTTTCTCAAATTGTTCATCTACTTCCCTCAATTCCTCACACCACCTGCTCAGTTCAAAATGATTCAATTCAGCCTGAGATGCTTTGCAATGATGTCTTGCCAAACTTGCATTTGTTTTGAGAAGACCTACTGTAAAAATAGGACATGAGAAAAGATCAAGAACTGAAGTGAAAGGGGAGAAAACAGACTCAGAAAAGGCAAGGCTTAATGCCTGGAGGCTTTGAGAAAGAACAGCCTATTGCCAAGGTTGAAGAACACCTACTTTTCCCACATGACGCAACTTAGAAATCAGAACCAATCAAGATCTCAGAATCACCCAAATTTAAACCATACATAGATACAGTGGATCATTCCAGGAAATCAGGAACATTGGCTAATGCTGATTGAAGATCCAATTATAGAATTCTTAATAGCTAAAATTAAAATGGCTCAACTTGTTACCATTCCTACAATACTTTGAACTTATGATACACTGCTCAGTTGGATTTCTGTCCTCTCATTGATCAAAACAACTAATCAGAATAAAGAGAAGGATTGAAAAACTTTCTTAAAGCATACATCTTTGAGGGCTTGCTGAAGGCACATTGATGCAAATCAATCGAACTGATGCTTGCTTGATGACAGAATCTATGGCAATATCTGCATGTCAGTAAATACCAACATCACTGAAAGGCTCATTGCCTATGATATGCATTACATCATAGGAGGCACAGAGGCTGATGCCAACAACATCACCAACTTCAAAATCAATGATTCCTAGATCACACTTCAAACTCTTTAGCACGCTTCAGGGACCTTAGCTTAATTCAGCCTTCAAATTGATCTCAACAATGTCAAGATCAGAACTGACAATGTTGAATAGTAATAGTTCACAAAGGACACAAATTGTGTTTAAATCCTCTTCAATAAGCTTGAACTGACAGGAGATATTCAAGATAAATCTTCCAAAACCATGCAATGCATGATTCAACTGTATCAAAGCACCCCAACCACCTTGTGTCAAATCTGAAAAAATCTACTGTAATAGGGAATATTACACAAGATCACATTTACAATGCCATCCTTGGAGAGACAAATCTCAGAAAAGTGCAAGAAACACAGGGTCCTACTAGAGGACAGACAAAATCTGTTACAAACCCATTAAGTGCATCTGTGAATAGCATGAATCCTTTCAAGAGAGAGGCAGCACCTTAACAAAATAAGTGGCAATTTAAAACTATGGGACAAAGCTCCAGCAAGCACATCAAAGGTAAAACTGAGCTACAAACTCACAAAAAGAAAGGATCCAAACCTGATGCTTCTCACCATCAAGAAAAGAAGCAAGAGAGATGCTTTGGTTATTAAAACTAAAAGAAGAAGACAGGAGGCAATGAATGAGAAACTGGAGTGAAGATGGTAGAAGGCTTTGTTTGCATGGTAGATAAAGCAAAATTTGAGGAGATGCAGAGCAATTCTTTGATCCTGAAGAATATGGAGTTGAAAAAGACATTGGAAAATGTTCTCTCCCTTGAACAGGACAAAGACACCATTTAAATACGGCTACTACTTCTCATCCAGTATGGGATGCACCTTACAGCCCACCATTCACACCTCTTATACCACCAGCATTCCCAATGCCCTCAAACAACTGGTTTCAGAAGAGCCTTTTTCAATCAGTGGGTCCTTTCTGATTCCTAAAGTGTACATTCTCATTCTAACTTGCTTAATTGTTCAGACACAGTGCCAGATTACAGAGACCCTTTGTCACAAGAAGAATAAGGAGGGTGAAGACCTTTAAACAAAAAGAGAGATAGAGAAAGCAGATTCTATTTCAAGGGGAATTAAACAGAAAATGTAACATGGAAAGATCTACCTCATTGATATGCAGATCATCATAAATGCTATGGTTCTTTCAGCTATGGTTGTTATCATCCAGACTGGAATACCCCTATGTATTATCCAAGGAATGGTCATAATGATCTAGACATAGAAGACCCAACAGATTATGATGTAAACCTTGGAGAGCAATCTATTTGTTGTGAATACTGTACTGTGAGAGACAAGAACATTGGAAAGAATGGCCCAGCCACATCTTTCCCAATTCAAAGTGGATCTACAATCACAGGCTTTCAATTGAAAGATCAATGGCTTGTTAACAGTGGAAATTCTGGTTATCTTTCTTCTTTTATAGATGATTTTGCTTATATTGGAAATGGAATGTTGTATGTCAAAAACTGCTGACAATTCATCCTTGATAGTGGACTTGGTAAGGTGATTATCCAATATAATTACAAACATCTGGTCACCCTAGAAAAAGTGTGGCATACTTCAATAGTGAAAGAGTCTCTACTTTTACTTCTCAATCTCACTCTGAATGGATCCAGATGTGAAATTAAGCAATTCGAAATTTGAAAAAGATGTGATAGACTTCTAATGCAAGTGTCTCCTTTATCACCACAGTTGAAGTTAGATTGGTTTTAGTCATCTCAAATCACATCAATGAACAACTTAGGAGCTGAATTACAGAAAACCTCTTTATATAAAATATGGTACCAGCACTTTGGTCATACAAGTGACAATGCTCTGAGACATGGAGATAAGAGTCTTGCTGGCTTACCCCAGTGTGTTATTTCCATGTTTCATACTCCTTTTAAACGATGTGCCATGGGAAAAATGACCAACAGATCCCTTTGAAGAGAGCAATGTGTACAGTGGCTCAAAAAACTATTCAGATGTTTGTGTATTCAGCATTAAATGCAATATGGTTCACTAACAATTAATTCAAGCCACATAATTGAGTATATGAAATAGAGTAGAGTATTAATGGCTTTCCATGATGCAAGAATAAGAAGATTTGACTAAGATTTGATAAAATGGAAGTCATTTCAAAATCATGTTGCACCAAGACAGTTTTTTGACATTGGGTTTTTATCATATATGTATATTGGACCCTGGCATGATGTAAAATTATTACACACATAAGGTAAATGTTATGTTATGTTATGTTATTTTTATTCAATTGAGTTTCTGACACCATATATAAACACCATCATGTTTTGTTTATTCTCACCATAAAATCTATCTCTTCCTCTCAGAGAAATAGTGTCATTTTTCTTTCCTCTCTTGATCTCTCTTCTAGTAAAATTGCTTTCCAAACTGATCTATGAAAGTCTACAGTATGTGAGGTGCTTTAGAAAATTCAACCATAGAAGACTAGACTTCCAGGTGGCCATCCTTTCAAGCTCACATCTACCAACAAGAGAGCTGTTCAACAACATATTATCACTGGAAAGGCCAAGAATGCTGTTCAGGCCACTCGATTTATTAATTCTATCATTGGTGCTCCTGTCTGTTCTTAAACAGTCAGAAATATTTAAAGAAGCCTCATTAAAGGTTGTGGTGAATAAAAAGAAATCCCATTTCAAATCTGCATCTTTTAAAATTGATGGATAGCATCAATAGACCTGTTTTGTGTACCTCCAACATGTCTCGATAAAATTAAGGTCATACTGAAATTTGAATTTAAAAAAAGGCTTGAAACCTGTGCTGGTGACAGTGTTACTCAAGCAAAGATTAACAGATCAGTAAGCCCAAGTTCTCCTGCTGTTTTCCACTCTCAACCACATATTCTGTCCCTCTGCCCTGCTTCACCTTCTTTCCTTCACATATTTTTCTGAGATTGTTGCTTTATGCTGATCAGGCATGTTTCTGCATGGGGCCAGGCATAAGCATGGCTCAACCTCAGAGGCAGCAATGGCACTGCATGTCACCAATTCTGAATTTCAAGTAGATCCTGAATACGTTTTCTATGGACTGCTTTTTACCAATAAAAATTGCAATCAATTCTTGCAAGAGGTGTTCTCATATTCTACTCGACAATAAATCTATGTCTTCATCCATTCTAATTTTTATGTTACCACTTTCCACTCCTGAATTGTGGCCTGATCTTTGCCCTTGTCACACATTGTAACATACTTGCATGTGATGTTCAATGGTTTTGCAACTTCACTACCTTGTATTTCTAGCAAATGGAAGGTACCATGTGCAACATAGCTTCAATGTTAACAATGAGGCTCTCCTTTGAATTTCATTGGGATTTGGATGACAGGTAGGCTTGACAGCATCACATTAAGTATTCTGACACATGGCAACATTTGCCTGCTCTGACTTTTCTTTTCCCACCTCCCTAGCTGCATTTACCTCCTCCTCCTTTTTATAACACTTCCAGCCTCAGTTTGTGAATTTTGCAACCCAGTTTTGATAGTTCCAACAGTTCTCATTCCTATGTCCTTGGCTCCGGTGGTGTTAACATTAAGGAGCATCTCTGAAGGTCCGACTTCTCAAGGTCTGATTCAAGATTTTGCGTGTGGAGCCAGGCAAACTGAATGGATTAAGTTAAGCTTCCTTCAAGATGACACAGGTTTTAATGTTTCCAAAGGTCAGTTTATTGTTCTTGACAGTGTCAATGGCTGTGGAAGTAAAGGCAAGGACTTTGGAGCCAATGAAAAAGTTTATGCCAGAAAGGCAATTTTTAAATTTTGGAGTGAGGCATTATGGGCTGAGATAATGGTGAGGTTCAAGCACACATAGCAGACAATAATGGCATTCCAGAGTTCCTTTGCAGATCATTTCAACACAACCTTAATGAGGATAGTGTCAGATATGTAGCAGAGAATAATTCCACAAGCCTTAGAAGCTCTTTTTTTCACTTCTAAGTGTTCTCCATGGTTGAGAACATGGCTCTGGTACTGATGATAGTGGTAAAGAGAGCAGAGGTTGGAGCAAAGTTAAGCTTACTGCTGAGAGTAATGTCCATGACCTTCTCCTTAAGGAGGTTGGCCTGAAATGAAATTTCTATATTTTAAATTGGAGTCACCAATTAGAGTTGATATTGAGGACTTGAAGGTAGTGCTAAATGACATGTTTGGCATGACAAACCAGGTGCAGTCCAACATCAGATGCAGTGCCTGAAGAGAGGATTGACATTTTGACAATTCCAGTTTGAACCAACTCAGAATGGTGGCGAGAAATTCAGTTTCACTATAATGTGCTAGCAGGGCTCATAATCTGTGAAAACTAAGGAAGAGGCAAATGTGCCTACTATGTAATTCAGCTACATTGCAGTAGTACAGTAACAAAGAGGCACATCTCAGATGCTGCTCAGGAGTGGTGAAAACAACTGAGAGAGTTACAGAACAAAGAAGAAATTAAATACCAATTGGCAGAGGCACAATCATACCTCCTTCAATTATCTCTGACTCATTTCAACCAGAATAAATCAGAATGAGTGACTGTCTGTCAAGGTGAAACAAGGAAAGAAAGAAAGTGTATGAAAGAAAACACAGATGCCAGAAAAGGCACAAGAGATGTCAAAGCAGTACCTGACTGAGCCAACAAGTACTAGTTGGCTCCAAGGTTGGACCATCAACTCCATTTCAGGGATTGCTGTGCTCCATTGCAGTTAGACCTGAAGGCTTAAAGAGGACCCAGAGGGAAGTTGATTTCAAAACCCTTTACATATGATGTGGATGCTAAGTAACATTATATATGAAGAAATTGGAATGGTAGACACAATCATCACCTTCAGACATACATGAAAATAGATTCATTTCTTGGATTTTTTATTGTAATTGATAATTAAGATATGACACTCTTTGAATAGTGGTGTTTTTTTTTTCCCTTGTTGAATAAAAGGACCAAGAAACTTTGTTTCACAGGAATGGCCACTCGAAATATTCCTTCTGTTCATGAAATCAGGATTGAAAGTGTGATTATGACTCACATTCCCATCTTCAAATGACAAAATGACTACTACATCTGGTCTGTCAGTGTCTAATCTGTTTTCAATACAAAAGAGGTTTCATTGATAGAAATTTGAACTTTCAGAAGGGTTCAGATCAGAAGGTCGGATAATATCTTTTAATATCATCAATGACACTATCCTCGGCATGAACCTTTCTTCTTCACATGATACATTCACCTCTGATCCTGCTATAGTCATTGTTATACCACTTCATAACTTATCAGCTTTGGTCCACCATAGCTGAATGCTCTGCCTCTCAAGGAATTGCTGGGTAGTTCTACCTTATGCATAAGGTCTTTCATCACCAGATCAGACCATCCCATGTGATAGAAGACACAAACTCGATTATTCTGTAATTCCAATGTATGCAGAATTCTGGTCTAATTCTTCCTGCAATAGTGTGCCATGATTATGCTAGCTCAACTTCCTATGAACTTTGACAGTCTGTGCTTCACCTCTATATGTATCATAGCACAGAAGGACACCACTCTATAGAAAATTCAATAGGCTATACTTTAAGAGATAAACATCAGATTTACAAAGACATTTCCTTCCACTTATACATCAGAGACCAACCCTCTTTGATACATCATATCACTCATTCACAGTGGTTTCCCACAGGAAAATAATTGAAAGAATTAAAGAACAATCATTTTTCTGATCACACAGAGTCACATTCATCCTCTTTGAACCCTTCAAAGCGAAAGAGAATGACCAAACAGCAAAAGAGAGATTGACATGATCAATGCCATTCTCTAATGAAAATGGAAACAGCTTACTCAAGAAATAGAAAATATAATAGTCACCTCGATTCAAATCATCCTCCAAAATATATTTTGACTTTATGGTTGAAGACTGATTTGAACAATGCATTGACCACATGGAGATTAAAGAGAATATCTCCTCTTCTCCTCATGTAGTGAATGCTGGATGGAATCATGCTGTAGAAACATACATGGATGATAGTTTGTCTGAACCATCTGATTTCTTTTGAAGTCATTGTTTTTTTCTAATCACTTGGAGAAAAGGTTAACAAGACAAAGAAGAGTGAAGAAGAGAAAGAAAAAGAACAGAGATGGGTATGTCCTGAAAGGACTACCATCTGACTCTTTTCTTCCTGGTGCTAGCATCAGAGACCTTCACATTGCAGGAGAGAAGGCTTCTTATTTGGGTGAGATGGAACTTGTAACCTTTGCTACCCTTTATATTACCCAGCTGCTAGCTGATGTAAAAGATAATATTGTACCTATAAAGGCATAGTTTCCAAATTCAAAAATTTTGAACTTTATGGTGTTAGAATCTCTTGAGCTCTTTTGAACATTCCCATTGGATGATTGATAATGGCTGTACCAATTACATCCCTCCTTACTTCAATGATTTCACTCATAAAGGAGGTACTGTTAAGACTGGAACATCCTCTGCTCAAACTCCGGTCAGAGATTGGAGTCGAAGGGGAATGAACACTGGAGGTGGTCGAACATCCAGAGGGTCGCGTCCGGAGGAGTGAAGGCTTGATGCAGGACTTATGTGTCATGTCTTCACGCTGTCATGGCCTTTGTTGGTTGGAGATGCATTGGAGGAACTCGGAGATGAACAGAGGACTGTCTAAGTCAATATTCAGCCTGAGCTATCTACATACAAGGTTGGAGTATATATATGGAGGAAATCGGAGGCTATGTAAATAGGTAAGATGGAGTCAGAGAAGTCATAACCAGAGCTGTGCACTGGTAGCACAGTTTGCCAGAGCTGTGCTGCACAGGGTCGGAGGAATCAGAAGGGCGAGACTAATCTAAATACAGAACAAGGAAAGTACATAAAGGTATCTAGGATAAGTCCAGAGTTTTGGAGGTTAGGAGTTGGTGAAATGTCACCAGAGGCAGTAGCAGAGTTGTTCCGGAGGTTGGAGTTGACTCGGTTGCACAGGATATGACAGGTACCAAGCAAGCCTCTGTGGCTAATGGAGCCACCATTAACATGCTTGGACCTGGAAAAGTCATGCTCTGTACCACTGGTGGTGATCCCACAGTGCTTGAATGTGTTTGGTATGCTTTACAGGCAGAACATCATCACCTCTCTGTGCCCACCCTAACCCTCAAAGATATAAAATCTCAAATTGTGAAAATTGTATCTGGAACAATCAAAACCATTTGAGTGTGCAGAAATCTGCCCCATGTTTAGATAACAATCTTCATTGATTTCAATCAACTTTGAAGTATGAGTGATTGTCTTGATGACATTTAAAGGCTTGTATGATCTATGGCACCATCACTTGGAGCAAACAATGAGACAACTTGGTTCTCACAACTCTGAAAGTCCTTCCACATCTATTTCACCTAACATCACTCCTTGTGAATGCTGGGCTTTAGGCAAAATATCAGATCACCCCTTCAATCCTTCAATCAGCCATGCTGGTCATTTCTTTGTGCTCTTGCACACTGATTTAATAAGACTCTTTTCTGTTGAATCTCACCTTCACTGCCATTAATTCTCATACTCATTGATAAAATTTCCTCCTCCATTTCCTTCATGCAAAGTCTGCTACATTAACAGTGCATTATTGTCAGATTGTTTGACTTGAAAATAAAACTGGTTCTCATGTTACCTCTGTCCATTGAGATCAAGGTGAGAAAAGGATGATCAATTGTTCTTCTCAATTAGAGGGATAATATATCAGACCTTTTTCCATCATATACCTTAACAGAATGAATACACAACTGTACCATCATGGAAAAAGCTGAAGATAGGCATCATCAAGATAATCTGCCTAGAGCTTTCTATACAGATGCACTAGAGAGCTCTTTTCATATATATAACAGATAGCTACTTTCATGACATAAGGCAAAGACACCCATTGAACACTTTAATGCAGATAAAGCAGATGTATCTTATTTTCACATCTTTGATTACAAGGCTTACATGTTCATACACTCTGAACAATGTCAGAATATATTCTCAGTGAAAGCTGAAGAGATATCATCCATTGAATGTAAAACCAAGATGAAAGGATAGAGATTATGGTTACAACAATGCCATCATATCTGTATATCCACTCATTTCACTGTTGGTGAATCTACTTTCCTGCCCACTCCTAGAGAGTTGAAAGAAACAACACCTTTAATATCTGAAAACATTGCATCTAACTCTTATGATAATAAAGAAGACCAAAGGAATGTAGACCCTCATTATCATGTCATGATCAACTTTTCAAAACTTCAATATACTATCCATCCAAGAGCTAGATTACCCACTGCTCATTTCAGTAACTCTTTCATACATCTCAAGAACTTACATTCTGAACCTCAACCATTCTCATCATCCTCTGAATTACAATCCACATACTCTGCCACTAATGTAAGACTTACATAGTACTAAGAAATGGAATTCAATAAAGAATATACAAATAGATTTTCAACAATTCTTCTTCATCCAGATCCTCCTTCTAAATTTCATGCTTGCCCATCACAAAGAGCTATATGTACCCAGAGAGGTAATGTACTTTACTAGCTCAACTCAGAATTCTTCCTAATAATATCCATTAAGATTGATATCTGGTTGAAATTGAGAGGAAAATTCATTTTGAAATAAGTACTGTTTAAGAGGAGTCATCTGAAAGAGACCCACTAATGAATATGATGATATGGGAATATGTATGGTAACCTGTGAATGAAAGTACTTGTCTGGTGATGTAAATAATAATACCTTCAAACAATATAAAGACATTTTAAAGCTTCAAAAAAGTAAACAACAACTCTGAAAAGCTGCAATGAATGAAGAATATTGATTCATGGTGCAATGTAATGTTTGATGCTTGATGTATGTTTCTAAATTTTGGCAACTCATCACAGGGAAATGGGTCTACACAGTTGAAAGTGATGAGCTGCAAGAATGCTTACTTTGTTGCTAAACACATTACTCAAGCCTTTGATATTAACTATAAAAAAACTATTTCACCAGTCATCAGATTTGAAATGATCTGTCTACTTCTAGATCTTACAGCTCTGAAAGAGTAGAAGATTGAGTCTCTTGATGTCAAAATAGCATTTCTGTTTAGAACTGATAGCATAAAAGAAGAGACAGTCCATGTTTATATATCTAGTGATTAGTTCATCAGGTCAGCTTTAAAAATAGGAATTGTAAATGGCCATACTATTTACCTTTTTGAAGGTTGTTAAAACTATCAGGCAGCTTCATTTCATAGCAGATACCACAGACACTGCCTTTACCAGTAGCTAAAAGGCCTGTGGTAAACTTTGCCTTGGCACTCTTTAGAGCACTGGGAATTGAGCATTTGATTTTCTTTGAGATTGGTCAGTCCCATCCAGAATCTCAAAGGTGAGTATGTACCTCTTTCCATGTGCCAGCATGCTCACAAATATAGCTCATATGAAAGTTTCTCCATGAAATTGCTCCAACCACAGTACAGACTTGGATCAAATACACCATTTGAAATGGCCTTCATTTCAAGTGAAAATCAATATCTATTGCAGTAAATTGGGCATATAGCCAACTTATTATAACAATCACCTTGAATATAGATAAAATGCTGAGACAAACACTTACTGGTTGTTTTCAGGTACATTGTTTCAATTTTTGGAAACATTTTTGCCCAGTCATGGCCAGTGTTACGATTTATCCTGGACTACGCTTTTCTCTGACACTTATTGATTACATACACATGGGTATAAGTCCCAACTTGGACATTTGTTTCTTTTCATCGCTGACTATGATACCATGACTCACCGTCCGTTTCTTCCACACATCACGTGCCTTATATCACTTGCTCTGTCAGCAATTCCTTCCATCATATTCCTTCATGTTCTATGCTTGCCCTGAAGTTCCTTATGTATATAAACCTGCTTCGTCACACCTATGCTCCTCATCCTAGTCTTACCAGTCTACCAGTTTCTATCTTGTACCATCTCGGGAATATACTATCTCCTCTCTGTGATACAGGCCCAAGGGTAGCCTTGATACCCTCTCTCATCCCCTTGTCACGACCGCTTACGCGGGAGTTACCACCATTAACTCGGTAGTCCTTGTCGTCTATCCTCAATCATAGGAAGACTCCCCTTGTCCACCGTTAACTCGGAAGTCCTTGGCCGCCGTTAGCTCGGTAGCAACCCCTGTCACCGAACCTCGCTAGTAGGTAGGCTCCTTGTAGATGTCTTGCAATCGTCAAGCTCTGTCGCCACTTGTCCACAGTTTAAAGACCACAGTCCCACTGGTTCTATGCCCGCCCATCCCCAGGTCGGCCATAACAAAAGACTAGGATCACCCTTCATACCAGCTACTTTCACGTAAGCCACCATTCACCCCTACCGCCCCTCATCAAACCCCCTTCGCGGGGAATCCTTCCGTACCCCTCGAGTACCACCGCCCCAAGTGGGAGACTCCTCTGACGCTTCTGACCAAGAAACACCCACCCCTGTCACACAATCTAATGCTCCCTTGAGACCTTCTCCGGTCAC
>JBBPTO010000287.1:0-36750 GCA_038094155.1 Pulveroboletus cf. aberrans | reverse complement strand
TCATAGTGCTCCGAGTCAGTGTCAAACTCGAGTTTCTCTGGATCAGAGAGTGTCCGGGTGGTGGAATAGGATCCTGAACGCGCGAGTTGACCTGATTGGCGAGAACGATTGGAGCTGTGGCTTTCAGAATGATGAGAGCGATGAGAGCGATGATCGGATTTGTTCGAAGCAGTCTCAGACTTTTCCGAGTCGGTACGAATGAGCGGGCTGGCTTCTCTGAACCTGGTCCTGTTCGAAGAAAACGGGAAACACATTGGCGGGGGTGGTGGGGGCGGGGGGGGCGGAGGCGGAGCCATGTCCACGAGGTTTGATGAAGGAGAAGGCAAAGAGCCCTAGTTGGCTCGCGGGGGGGAACTTGGGGTCACACACGAGGCCAGCTGGCCATGAAGCGCAGGGGTCGGAGTAAAATTGAGAGCTGAATCGGTAGAGTGGGCCGTGAGGAATGCTGACAAATACCTAAAATTTGGCAGCTTCAATGGTTGGCTGCGCCGCCAAATTCAGCCAAGGTCCCGGGAGTCCGTGATGATCCCGTGTGATCCTACTACTTACCAGATCCTTCGGTGCCCGAGCGGCCAGCTTAGAAAGCCATGCGGACCTGCTCCATTGATCATCGCCATTTGGAGGCACCAGATAAATCTGTCCTTGCGCTGCTACCGACAACCCGAACCAGCCACGTAGTACAGACCACGGCAGCTGGCGAAATGCGGGGCTAAACCACGAAAATGGTCCGTTACACGTGTGCTACGAATAGATGACACTTGTGCCTCATACCTGCCCTCGGCGATGATAGCGTGATTCCGGCGATGGCCAGCATAATATGGTTCATGGGAACATTATATGGAGGGTTCCGCACGACGGATTTGAGATCGAGAAACACGAGGCAGAAACGATGGCAGGTCAGTGGTACCAACCCTGAAGCTGAGAATTCCCATTCCTGGTGTCTCGAGGCATGTAGACACACGGACTCTCATTAATTGACAGTGGACCAGGGCTTGTCAGGCAGAATGGGGCGGCGACTTGAGTGTACTCTTGCCATTAAATCAGCGCACACGTCGGCGGAAATGCGCGCAACCACAGGAATCGATGGCACACACTACAGAACTATGAGTAATCGGAAGTGTGAGTTTAGGAGGTAACTGCCAGAACAGTTGCGATAACTCACTAGGTGACTGGTTTCTGACCATGATGACGCTCGTCTGTGAATTCTGCTCTCTGCAATAGCAAATGCACTGGCCGCTTCGTCAGTACTCGGTCACCACGCAAGTTCCGCTCTCAATTAGATGTGGTAGTTGCATGGATAAATTGAAACACCGACAGGTCAGAATTACTAACACGTTGAATCAAAGACAGGCTGACTCGTCCGCGCTGGGCTGAGCGAAAGTCACGTGCATTAACTTGTGTTCCGTTACGGCGTAAATCACATTGACCGCTGGCGGAAACACATGTCTTACGCTGGAGACCTGAGAGGGTTTAGTTTTGATTCCTTCTTCAATGAATCACTGCTCCAGGCGTGTGATGTTCAACAAGTTCCAGTGAAAGTCCCAAAAATCGATCATCACTGGCACGACCTGTTGGGATCCAAGGACCCATTTCAAGCAGACTGCAACGTACTCATAGGTATCTAAGTTCTTGGGTTCTATCCCAAACACCCACACCAGAGATTTCTCCGTCCAATCATTCATTACCACCTCGATGTCACCACCTTCATCGTTCCGAATATCGCGACCTGTGCATATCATCGTCGGACCAACCAAATAAAAATCACAAGGTTGGCTTTCAGTCGGGAAGCTTTCCTTTGATTCATCTGGAGGGCTTTCTGTCAGAGTCGGCCGGAAACGTAATCGCAATCTCGCTGATCGGATCAAGCGCATCTGTCCATCTCGTCACGTGTGTGGGGCCCAGGTCGCGTCCGGGCGCCGATGTAGTCGCGAGCACACTCCCGGAGTCCAGGCTACGAGTTGGTCCGAGCCTATCGGACAAATAGGAACAGATAGCGCAGCCTGAGCGCGTAACCAAGTTGCTTGTGGTCGTGCCACCTCAGTCTACCCAAGATGCTTGACATGAATCCCAGGGCCAGGCGAAATGTCGAACGTATACCCGCGCTCTCAGGTGAACTGGTCCGGCTTCCATTAGCGTACGTGGACCCGAAAATACATGCACATTCAAGCTTATACACGGTTGTTTGTTTACCCCAATCGACTTCAGTTTCAACTGCCTGCATGTTCGAGGATTAGTGTGATTTGCACTCGTGGCCCACAACATTGTATTTTCACTCAGAGTTTGCCGTTGCCGATGCTGACTGCTGCGCTGCGCAGTAAGCAAGTACTAGCTGCGGGCTGTTTGTCCTTCTGGAAAGCACCTATTGTAATACTGTACGTTACGGTTCGACAGTTCTCTGCCGGCCTTCCAGCTTTGCAGAGCTGTGATTGGACGACGCACCACAAAACATACAAAAAAGGCAACTTAGGGTTGTTCCATCCAAAAATAAAAAGCGTAAAACGGCATCGGAACACGCTTTTCCATCAGAGTGTCGATAAGTTGGCGTCGCGTTACGTGACATGCTTGGGCTCTCGCAATATATTTCGGATATCCCTCGGTCCACATTTTCTTTCAGTTCCTCCCCACCAGTCAGAGGTGCATCCAATCCTATCCTCCACGTCCCTCATTCATTTCACGTTCCTTCCTGGATCTGAATCTCAGTCCGTGCGCCATCACTCCAAAAGGCTTGCACGAAACTACTATATCTCGAAAAGACGACTGGTCGCGTCATTTCGCCTTGTCCTTTCATATCCTTGAACAATGGGTGTTGGTCCCGCTGTAGTTGCTGGCAGTGGCTCAGCTGCATATACGCATCTTCTTGACCCGCGGCCATGGTACAAGAATACCCGTACGTTTTTTAACGATGTATAAAGTTTGGGCCGACACCGTCTACAGGACTTATGTTGCTGAACTTTTGGATCGCCGTCTTGTGCGTATGGTATAGGACATTAGGGTGCCAATCTTCTGACCTTACTGGCAGGTTGATAACATCCGCCACTAACGGTTATGACGGAAGTATGATGAGTAAGTGTAAATCAGCAATGAGGGTCGTGAATTTAACACTTTTTAGATGGCTTGCAATCATTGGAACAATGGAACGCTGCGTTTGGTTATCCCTCCGGTTCAAAGGTCAGCGATCACGATTTACCACGGGGCTGGACATGCACTAATTTCAGATTTAGTTGGGTTTGCTCAACGCCATACAGGTTTGTCACTTTCTCTTTTGGCGGATGGAATTTTTGATTGTTGCCTATAAAGAACATCGGATGCTTGTGTGCCTATCCGTTTGCACCATACATGACAGACGGACTCGGACGGAAATTTTCCATCGTCTTCGGCGTGTGTTTGATGATCATTGCGACTTCCCTACAGACAGCAAGTCAGTCAGTTCAAATGTTTATTGGTGCTCGGTAAGAGGTTTCATGGCGAAACATTATCTGTTCGTCATGCCTGTTGCTCATCGTCTCGCAAGATTCTTGATCGGCTTTGGATTGACTTTTGCGGCGTCCTCTGCACCATTACTTGTCACGGAGGTGGCATACCCTTCCCACCGTGGTCAAGTTACTTCGATGTACAACACACTCTGGTTCGTACATTTTGTAACAAGTCGATTAATGTTACTGACTGTGCTTTAGGTATCTCGGGAGTATCATGTAAGGAGGCAAAGCCTACGTTACAACTAGTTCATTGATTACTTTCTCAACCGTGATTAGCGCCGCTTGGACGGTACGTATCTTCTCCTGAATGGTTGATGGGTCCCAGCTCACAGAAGATCTTTGGAAGACCTATGGCACATTCACAATCACGTCGAGTTGGTCTTGGAGAATTCCCTCTGCTTTCCAGGGCCTCCCATCCGTTATCCAGATTATGTTGATATGGTTCGTACCAGAATCCCCGCGTTGGCTAATGAGCAAGGGGAGGTATGTTATTAGTGCCTTGCATCTGTGCGTACAGTTGACTTTCACTTGTTACATTTAGAGAGGAACAGGCGTTGCGGATACTGGCATATTACCATGCCAATGGCAACGTGTAGGTATACTGTTATCATTATCCCTCTATGTTTTTTTTTTCGCCCCTCTCACCCGTGTTACCAGGCATGATCCCCTTGTGGACTACGAATTCGACGAAATCAGGGCGGCCATTGCTTCCGATCGAAAAGCCGGTGCCAACGTCGGATGGTTCAGCTTGATCCAGACACCTGGAAACAGAAAGCGTATGCGCATCATCGCTGCGCTTGCGTTTTTCTCGCAGTGGTCTGGAAATGGTCTCGTGTAAGTGACTTTTCCACCTCGGGGTCTAATTATGCCATGAAACGTCCATGTATCGCACTTTTAGGGCTTTCTGTGAGTGGAGAGTTGGTTTATACAAGTTTGTTGGTGCTGAAAATTCGCCTTAGACTTGAACAAGGTCTTCATCGCCATTGGAAGTATGTGACTCGGTTTTCGTTATGGATATCATACTGATGAGCATCCCAGTCACCGACACAACCACTCAGTTACTCATTGTGAGTCCCTCTGAATTTCATTCTGTCACACGCCTCATGGTACCCATACAGAATGGTTTCCTGAACATTTTCAATTTCATCGTTGCACTTGGTGCTGGTATCTGTTGTGATCGTGTAGGCAGAAGACCGCTCTTCCTCACGTCCTGTGCCGGTAGGATGCCGTTAAATTTCTGAGAGTAGGGTGTTGATTGTTATCACAGGGATGCTCATCTTTTGGACTGCCCAAACCATTTGTTTCGCCATCGATCAGGAAACCGGAAACATGGCAGCTGGTCATGCTGTCATCGTTTTCATTTGTGAGTGCAACATTCGATGTGACCAGTTCACGCGCTTATGGTAATATGCAGTCCTATTCTACGGCTTTTGTGAGTATGATTTGTATCATATCTCGGAGGCGTATCTGACTTTATTCCACAGATGATGTTCGTGGTCGTATTTCCATGCTTTGATATCATTGAATGATTAATGTGCATTAATGTTTTAGCTTGCCTTCACACCTCTCATCGTATCGTACGTTACCGCGTTGGTCATACTAACATGCATTGGTATAATGTTTATTTTGACAGCTACTCGGTGGAGATTTTACCGTATGCCCTCCGTGCGAAGGGTTTCACTGTGTTTAGCTTCTTGCTTTCATTTTCTTTAATTTTCAACCAGTAAGTGGCTCGTATCTTGACAGCTGTTGTTTTCTCTTACCTATCCCTCAGATACGTGAATCCCATCGCCCTTGCAGCGTGAGTGAAGTTATGCGTATCATCCTATGGGTTTTGCTAAATAATCTTCGCTGTAAGTTTGCAATGGAAGTACTATGTGAGTCCTGGCATGAACCCGCCGGTGTCAGGTTAATGAATTTTATTCATATAGGTGGTGTACTGCGTTTGGCTTTGCTTCGAGTTGGCGTTCTGCTACTTCTTTATCGTTGAGACCAAGAACGTGAGTCCAGTCATTCTGTGATACATTGTGAACGAGGGCCTCATTTCTTTTGTCAGCGTACCTTGGAAGAGACTGCCGCGTGCGTGTTGCTCCACTTATCCTGACCGGCTGTCTAGCTGAAACACTTGCAGCTTGTTCGACGGTGACAACGCGTCGCCCATTGCAGACAAGCAGTGCAAGCACGCGGGTCTGACTTATTCCGCCGCCATGGCTGCATCTGAGACTACTATCGTCGCCGTTTAAGATTCTCCAGATCGGAAGCTTGAGACATTAAAGAACAACTACAAGTTGTAGACTCATGGACTGCTTACTAGGTTAACTTTGGACACCACCGACGCGACTCGCGTCCCTTCTTCCTGTCAGACTTGTATCTACTTCATTCCTTAGATGTACTTACTGACTACTGTAGTCTCTTAGACTCTGTATTTCAGGCAGCTACCCATTTAGTCTTGTACCGTTGACCGGAATTTCAGACTTTGTACTTCAGTTGGTTCTGCTTGCATGACACAGCTGATGGATCAATATTTTCGACTGAACTAAATGTTGTGCGGAATGTGGGTCTCTGGTTTTATTTCAGGTTTAGTCTGGCCTTTACCAAAATATTGGTGTATTCGTTGTGTGAAGTACTTTTTTTTCTCATGTCCAATTTTGTCTCTCAAGCTTGAATGTGATAAGGACATGTCCATTACGCCCACATCTTCATTGTGTCCCAGTATTCTGAGAAATGTTCTATCACTTTTTAACTTCCTGATCTGACACTCACAATCTTAGACCTGATCCATGCTAGTGGGGTTAAGTGTGAGCCTGAAATGAATAATTTCCCAATCCATTGTCATGATGCAAGCCCAGGTCTCCTATGAGAATGCAAGGTAGATAAGAAAGTGATGAGCAAAACCATACCTATCAGAAGCAACATCATGTGAATGAACTGAAACCTTTAGGCTGTAAAGAGCACTGTGTCCAGCAGATTGCTGATATTCTGATCGAAACATGAATTCCTGTACAAGATATCATGGGTGTCAGATGAGTGGATGCAAGCTTGCACCTGATAATGGGTACCTCAAATTGAAACACCTACGTCTTCAGCTTTCCACTGAACCAAACTTGCCCCCAACTTCACAGATCTGCATAGATTTATGCTCCCACGAACAAGTTGCTGTTCAGGAGGAATATGCCCGAGTACTAATGTGAAATCATGACCACCTATCTTGCTCTTGGTTGGCGAACGGCACTGGAAGTTGAGGTACGTACGCTCTATTCTTGGATCGCTGTCAACATCATGCTTTGCATCATAGTGCCTTCATTACCTTCTGTCATTGCACCATCGCTTCAGCGGAGGCTGTTGCTAGGGGTACTTGGTCTATCTTCTCTCCAGCTTCTATGTTATGCTGTCAATGTCTTTTGATCGCCCTGTTCAGATACCCACCATTCCTTGAACTCACATGTACATCGTCAATGGGGGACATTCTCGGATGGATGTTGGAGTAGGTGAAAGACGGGTGGTCATCAATTGCTGTAGCGCAACTGTGTTGTCGCCAAGCCACGTGTCTCCTGATTGAATCAGTGGCCCATCGTAAGGCACCTCAACCAAGTGCTCATTCTTAGCTACCCAAACATACCGTTCACATCCCCTTCTCGTTAACCCTGTCTATGGGGTACGGAATGGCATCCCCGACATATAAGGAGACGTGCTCTTATCGTTCCTTGCTCCGATAGTAACTTGATGTGAGTTCCCTTCACTGGCGCTCTGTTCCAAGTCAGATGGTTTCTATTCACGTGAATCTGCCCAACACAGCAACGGTTTGGCAAATGCAAGTGACGAAGCCCTCAAGCCAGTGTGTGGTCAACGCTTTCTGGTCGACATTTAGTCAAGCTATCCTTCAACAGTATAGATAATTCAATACTTTAAATCTTCTGCGTAGGATCCTCGACACGTGGGATGTGTCAGTGATATGCGTTCTCACTTAGTGTACATCGCATCCCAAGTTAAGTGACGAACCCCTTTCCTGCAGCAGTATGTTCGTAGGTCTTCAACCAATCCTGATAATTGTTTTGGATCTGACCTATCCTACAATGTATACGAGATTCTGCGAGTATTTAAAGGTGCATGATTGACGTCACCCATCCTGATAACTTGCAAGGACTGTCTCACATGGGTCTTTATGTAATCCCACTTCCCTGCCGCAGGTGAAGGTTACATCATTGCCGACACGGATTCTCATGGTTGACTCCACAGCTTCCCTTCCTGTTTTTTGCCCAATGCTATCCATGGGAACAAGTCATTTGCAAGAGCTGAATCAGACCCACCATTATCTGCCAGGCAAGGCCAACACTCAACATCCTTTTCCTTGTCCCATTCGAGAGCAATGATCGATCGATCGTCCGTCCATAAAAATGGGGAGGAGAATGCTCTATTCCTATTTTGTCAATCAGACTTCCGAAGTTCCAGCGGCGGACCATTTTGGTTACCTGGGGTTCATTTGGTTGAAATCACTGGTATGATATGATTGCAACGGTCATGGCTATGTTCATTGATGATTTCAATAATATTGAAATATATTATAGCGTACGTCACTCAACCGTGATGCGCCCAGATGTGAGTACCTCGCCCGGCTACTGGTATGCGCTAGGTATCTGACAGCTTTATCAATAGGCTGGGATTTTGACGACGAAGAAAGGGACATCTTCGTGACCTCAGCACCCTCGAGAACCTGCTTTGTCCATATCGTGATCGAGACCTCAGACTCTTTGCGGATGAGAACCGCTATGCCAGTGGTTGCCCAAATCTGTTGTCCCTCATTCCATTTTCAAGTTATCCAGGACCGCTGAACTGCGCCGTCTTCCCGGAACCACGAAGAGCATGCGACAAGCACAGTGCCCTCACACCTGAAATCCCCATCGGATATTAATCCGAGTTACGCCAGCTGCGAAATCGTGTGGAGTGTGTTTGATCGTACCGCCGTGCGAGACAAAAGATGCACTAACCGTCCTGGGTGGGAACGTGGAATGCATGCATGCGTGTATCGTAGACGCTGTCGGGGTGAATCAAGTTCCATACGTTTGAAACATCCTGACCGACCCCTGACGCGAGCTACCGACGGCGATTCTATTTATTGCCACTAAGACACAATTGGTACTTGTAAGTTGCCGAAAAGTGCCGGAAGTCGAGCAGCAGGCTTCAAGGAATTCGTTTGCTGTTGTTGATCACATTTCAATTCCGAACTAAGTAGCATCAACCAGTCCGGGACGTTCCCGGTAACTTTTTAGTTCCCAGCACCTTCCTTTTGAGCGAAAATACAGGCAGGATCTTGCGTTCGATTTCTGAACCTGCAGGGAGGAATGGTAGATCTATTATGGACAGAGCACATTGATGAGGTGCAGTTAGAGTAGGAGATCGTTGGTTGCGAATAGAAGGGGAGTAATTTTAAGGACAGGAAATTTAATACAGTGGACCTGGTCGTTAGCATCCTTGATCGGTGACGGCACTTATCTTGGTCAGAAATAATCTTCCCTTTGTGAGCTCATCTGAGGCTCCCCGCACCACATCTTGTTTTTTAGTTCACTTCCTGGCCACTTCCTCTTTCATTCCCCTTGTCCCTCTGCAGACGCGATGGTGACTATACCCATAAAATCTCAGGTAAGTTGTCTTATTAATTTCCATGCGCACACTTGCTGATGATATCTTAGCGACTTTCAGTACGTATTTCTTACATTATGACTCGGTGTTCTCAAGACTCTCCAGACCAGTGACGACGACGGTGGAGATGATCATGTGGGGTGGGGGACCCTCCAAATAGCTACACCGGTTATCGTGGCCGGTGTCTTACTCCTGGTCTTCGTGGCATATTTCATCTGGCAACGAAGACCGACCCGCAGGCGCTCCTACGACTACCGTCAAGTCAGGTCTGACTTGGCCATCACGATGGAGCGCATGTTCGCTCGACGTAAGCGAGTCCACCCCTCGAGCGTCGCGATCACCCTCGACGACTCCATGCGCTCGTCCGCGATCATGCCACAAAATCGCAGGTCATACCTGATTCGTTCTGATTCGTCTGACTCACAGACACCGCTGACATCTGCGAGCTATGCCTTTGATTACCCTCCAAGCAAGAGACTCTCCGAATCGCCTCCACCAATTTCCGTTCCACAACGCCGTGGATTGCGCTGGTGGTGGCTATTCGGCTCGCGACCTCAAGAAATTAAATCCGAAGAACCTGGGACGCAGTGGTGCGTAGATGCCTCAGACGGGAGTACTGCTGGCCATGGACGCAGCAACCATGGCCATGAAGAGCACACGGGCCATCAAGTCAGGGCATTAGAAGACGTGCAGGAAGTTCGGGAGGAAGAAACAGACAGTGTCATTCGAATAGGGGAAAGCTTCACCACCGTTGAATCGACACCCCTGACGCAGTACTTTCATGAGCAGGAGCGAAACCGTGGGATGTCCCCCGTACCGGAGCACCCTGTGTCCTCCGGCGCTCGCACACCCCAGCAGGCGACGCGTATTCTACGAAGCCTTCCAGGCACACCGGTGAGTCGCATTGTTGTTTCATGTGGATCCACGATCCGACAGAATGTGACACTTAACCAACAGGTACCACGAGCGAATAGGGACCTACCGCCGAGTTATGACGTCTCGCAGAGCCGTACACATTACACGTCCACAGAGGACATGAATCTCCCCTCGCGATCTCATCCGTACATGGCCATGCCAGCCCCAGTGCGCACAGCGGGGTATTCGTCAACCCGCACGTTTCACGTGCGCGAGCTCTCTTCCGACAGTATCCTGGCCTCGCAATCCCCGATGGTTGCCCCTTCTCTATATTAAATTTATGTAATCCTCACTGTCACCACATGATTCAAGACTTCCGATGCCGCTCCAAGAGTTGTCAGCTCAATTGCAAGCCACATCAAGTATTCGTTAGACCTTTTCTGTGGACGATGTCTTGTGTACACATTCGTTTGGATGTTTTGCCCGGTAATTTACTTTCTTCTGTTGTTCATATTGCATCATGCCCTGTTGTGTTGTCTTGCTGTGCACCAGCTACTGCATTGTTCACGCTCGTCCTTTCGTTTTCTGCAATCGTCGGGTGTACTTACTATCTCAGCGCCTCGTTTTATGGCAGAATCTCAAACGTCGGAGCCGGTCGAAACACCGACCACCTGTACATTACATCATCCAAAATTCTATCGTGGCCACCGCCGACCCCACTGGCCAACTCGGAGATCGGGATAACTGGTTCCGTGTGTCGTCCTGATCTGGTCATATGAAGGTGCCTCTCCACATGGTGCAGGGTACTTCTCTGCAGTTGAGTAGATGTGACCGGATGACCAAATGGACATGGGAGCTGCACGGTTGGCGTGTTGACTGGCAATCGGTTGGTCGCATGTCAGGGTAGAGACTTCCCTTACCATTCCTCGTGAATCCATACCTTGTGATAACGATCCTCGGACCATGGCCGAGGATCGATATCTTTGGGATATCTATAGGTCAGTTTAGACGCTTCCAATTCCGTGGAACAGATAAATTGATACCCAGACATGGCGGTAGAAGTTACTAGCCCAGTCTAAGGCCACCGTTTGCAAACATCCAGAAATTGCCGAACTTCGGGGTCGCAATGTGTCAGTACTATGACCTCGATCTCAGTTCCCGATATATACAAGCACGAAATCGAAGATGATGGTAGTGGTATAGATCTATGTATGTGCCAGATGAGTGGGTTTGCCAAACGGGCGAAATGTCCTGACTGTCCGCAGTCCCGAGTATGTTAACTGACCAGGGCGCTAGGGTATACATGTGATGTGGCTCAGATAATCCCAGGAACACACTTATGTCTATCGTATCCCTCCAGGTATTTCTCGCGTGACGAAGTGCCAAATATAATGCGACCACCCTTCTAAGACACCGGCGCCGGTCATTATATGGAGGCAATCACTGGGGGCATGCTAAGAAAGTATATGAGCGCGAGATACGTGGTGATTAGAGAGATAGGGACGGACTGCATCGGGCCGAAGCCGTGCCGGGCGGTCGATGGCCAGATAAAAAATATCGGGGAACTCGGACGTCGTAACGATGTCCTGTTCCCAATACGAGGCATCAATACACACAATGTCTCGAGGCAGCTTGCGTTGCTGTAGCACCCACCTGGAATATCGCATTGAAATCCTTGATCCAAGGCCAGTTGTACCATCGCCACTGGTAGGGCGCAATCACAGTCCAGGGTTCGCGGTGATCATGACAGTCTTCATGGCCAGGTAAGTAGGCTCTAATGACGACTTGTTTCCGTTGCATGCCGCCATTGCGCCGGTACTCGTTGATCGCGTCTTGGACCTGTACCGCCCACGTCCGCATCGCAACCTTGAAGAATGATTTGACACCGTCGATACCGTAGCCTGCTTCGTCCCCGGCTTCTTCATCACGGAACGCACTCATCAACGTCGTCGTCCAGTGCCCAGCCGTGCTCACGACCATGGTTCCAAAATTCCCTTCTGGTGGCGAAGCCAAGAAGATAGGCATGTATTCCGAAGGTGACAACGACCACGTCTGTTCCTCGCTGAAAAGGGATTTTCTGGTACCATTCGTGGCGGAGTGATCTTCTGCTTCTGCTTCCGTTCTAATGAAGGTATTTTGGTATAATGACTGGAGATCATCCTGGTTGAGTAGCAGATCGACGCGGCGGAAAGTAACGAGGGGCGTGCTCTCAATGGAGAAACCGGCCGGAAAGTTGAGCTCGGGTAACAGAGTGGATGAAGGTGAGAGGTACAGTTTTTGTGGCCATGCTCTGTCGAAATAAGGGTTTTCGGTATAATTTGGGGTCGCCCGGACGTGGGGGTAGAGAAGACACGACAAGGAAAAGAATTGGTTCTCGGTTATCGAGTCTAGCCATCCCTTTGAATCAACAGAAGGAAATCGAACAAGAAAAAAGGAAACTCGCCGCCCAGTAATAACCAGCCTCCATTCTCGACCATGTCTTTGACCATAGCCACTGCATTCAGCGGCCTAACGTCACATCCAGAGGACGGCTGCCATTTGTATGAAGAAACAGCAGGGAATCTATTGAACTGTTCTGGGTTGTCTGTCCCCAAATGCCAGTAGTATTCCCTATCTGCTGCGCATCCCTCGAACCCAGCAAAAACGAGCGCCTGATCCTTCTCAGTGAGCGCAGGCAGGTCGGTATTTGGACCATATGTCCAGTATCCCGAGGACCACGCTTCGGGCGAGCATGTAGCGCGTTGACGACCCGCAAAGACGGACGACCAGTCCGACAACCGGAACTCGGACGACGGGAACGTATAGAGCGTGATCGCAAAGATGAGGAGAGCACCGAGGGCAATCAGCTTCGTTGAGAAATAGCGGGGTCGCAGAATAAGGAACAGACTCGTGGTGAAGTTGAGCGCCATACCGTACCTCGCCGAGAAGGACGGTGCCAACCTAGGAATAGCTGGACAAGGCCGAGAAGTCGGACGTGGCTGCGGAGCGAGTGAACATTTTTCAATAAAACTTGCCGATCTTGGCAAATTGCGAATACGTGGAAAAACGCGGCCCGGCCTCTTCGCTGGACATTTACAGCAACTCAGTCCGCTGCACACTGGATCTGCAGGATCGACGCGCTGCACAGGGAATAAACAGATCGTCGTGTTCAGCTTATATCCCAGACTGATCTACTTTCACCGGCTCGGTCACCGCGCCGGATGCAACTAAATACCTGCGGCAGGACACCTCACCAAGGTTATTGACATCTGACAAATGTCAACGGCAATTCACTGGCAGTACCCGCCGAGAGGAACGACAGTCTCGGGCCGTTGAGCGAGTATATATCTTCCATTTGACTGTGGGTCCCTGGCTGCAGTTTCTCTCTCGAATGAAGACAGTCGATCCTTCACATTGAAAGCTAGGATGACCACGAAGAGGACAAGCGGAATATTACCGAAAATTTCCATGACCTGAAACCCAGTTAAAATACGCCCCCAGCTAATTGCTTATCGACAGCGAGGTAGAGCAACAGAAATGATAAAAGAAGAGAATAAAAATAATGATCTGACCCTGGCTCGAACAGGAGACCTTCTGTGTGTTAGACAGATGCGATAACCAACTACGCCATCAGACCCGTGGTAACAAGCGGGCTGGAAAAGTACAAGGCAACCATGCGAGCCGTCCCTTTCCTTCGAATTGCGCGGATTCGAGCGGCCACGAGGCCCCCTCTCGCCAGGTCTAAATCATGAGTCGAATGCCATCGACTCCGAGAGCCCCCGAGTCGCAAGTTCCGGCGCTACCAGTCGATGTTGCCTCAGCAATCAATATTCTTCACCGGTTTATTACCTCGGCACAGCAGCTCCCACCACAGGTCATAGTGACCTGCAGAAACGAAAGACGTGCATTTGGCAGAACCTCACTTCAGGCCATGAGTTACCGCGTGTGTATTCCATACCACCCTAAGTACAATTTTACTGACATTACTCGTAGAAAGCTGTAGATTTATTTATCCAACGTTTCGCCACCAAAGACGACTGGTGGACATCAGAGTTTAGGTATAAACCCCAGGTTACAATTTACGCCCGTTTCTACCGGCTGCACGGAGAGGAAGACGACGGAATGGTCCTAATCGATGAAAAGGGGTGGTCGGAATTAGTCGGGAACGCGGTCAAGCTGACGGTCGTATTTACCTCGCTCAAGTTCAGTGTCACTGCGTGAGTACGAAGAGGCAAACGGGGAACTGCGCTCACGCTTGTTTCGCAGGCAATCATCCGCAGCATGATTTCATGTCACCACGTATGACGCTCTTGCCCGCAAAGGAAAGGCTGATACGTTGAACGTACCGTTGCCGTGCTTGTCTCGCAAACTTTCCGCGTTCATCATCCAACTGATTCCAGTGATCGAGGCCGTCCGAGGCTCGAGTCAGAGAGTAAACTGTTGGTAGATGCGTACCTAGGAGATTCTAGTATATAGCACTTCCCGGTCCTTAGGTCAGAGGAGCATATCATCTGGTTTGTTTGAACACCGCGTGTACGTAGAACGGCTGAAGCTTGAAGGCGGCCAGGTTGCAGTGCATTTCAACTGCGGAGCGGTCTGGTAGCTGTCGGAGTCTGAAACTGGTACAGCAACTGAGGCGCTACTCCTAGTCACCCCCTTCATCACCGTCACCTCTATCTGTCCTGAATTTCGTTGTATCTCTGGAACCAACCCATCTGCACGACTGAGTTCTTGAAAACTCGAAACCACTAAGCTAGCAAGGCGACATGCGTCTTTCCATCCTTCCCATACTCATAGCGGGGGCCAGTGTCGGTGAGCCATGATTCGGCTACCACAATCCCTGTGGTACTCATTCCTTCCGTCCACAGTCAACCTCGTTGCAGCCGAGCCTCTCCGTGTCATTGAGGATCCTTCGAATGCGAATGACAACATTCGCTTCGGCCATGCACTGGCGAATGCCAACGTCAATGGCAACGATGATAATGTCGCTCACATAGTCCGTCCCGCTGTTCCCATGAACCCACCCCAGGCAAAGATCAAGGGTTTTGCTCACCACTTGTGCGGAGCCTCGCTGCGCGAGAAAGCTCTCCACCTGTCTAACGCATTCCGCCACGCACTCGGCATGCCGCTCATTGAGGCTGATCTTGCTATGCCTCGACCCGGTCGAGTTCACGTCATTCCTGTGGGTTTCCCCAGTGTTGTTCTTCACAAAGACGAGGACGATGAAGGAAAGCGCCCTCACCACCCCGGCCACCATCATGAGGATGAGGACCATGAACATCACCCCCATCATGGTCATCACGGACATCACAGACACCATGGGCACCATGGACACCACGGACACCACCACAAGAGCTTCTTGAAACGCATTCACAGGGCCATCAAGGCCCTCGGTCCCTGGGAAGGTCGTGCTGTATCCTTTGTTCTTGGTAAGCGCCGTAGATCCCGTTTTCACCCGGGTCTGATGTATCATGTGTTTAGGCTGTGGCATCGGTGTCCTTTTGAGGATGTTCTGGGTTTTGTCCGTCCTTGCCTACCGCACCATCCGCGGTGAACGCAGTGAAGAGCCCCTCGATCGCGAATACATCGTGTACGAGCAAGTTCCCGAGCCCGTATATCTCGCTCCTCCCCAATACGTTGACGAAAAGATCAAGGTAGAGGTCGACGAGAATGGCGAGGAACGCAAGTAGGAATATTGGATTTCGTTGAAGGCAGTTTGCGCTGCACCTGTGACAACGCGAAGAAGCGTTTGTCTCGAATCGTTCATATTTCCCTCTAGTGATTAGTCTGTGATAAGTATGTGTCTCCACTTCCGTTTGATGTTTTCTTCCCGTTTGCTCTGCCATCATGGCGTATTCTTTGATCCAGTCTTGTCTCGAATGGACGGTCCCACCCTCGTTTGAACAAATTCTGTTGTATTTCGCCTGCCGGTGCAATATCTTCGTAATTAAGGACATCCTTCCTGAAACGCCACGTTGTCCTGATTCTAAGAGTTAAATTTCTACACCAATGGCAATTCTTTCGATTGTTGATGGGGATGCGGCATAATTATCCTTATCGTTCCCGGTGCTAGATTGATGCTTGGATGAACCTCGCGAATTGCGATCGATAGGTAAACACGACAACTAGTACTTCATTAGGCCGCCGGCGGTAAGTCACATTCCCGGTGGAAAACTGCGTCACTAGATGGATTTGGAGTTGGTCACCATCGGCAGTGGATTTGCTGTCGACCCGGAAGTCCTCGTGGTCCCCATGATGCGGGGTGACAGACCATCAAACGTGAGCGCCTTCGCGGCCTACACAATGCCCAGTTACTGCCAAAATCTAGCATTGTTCCTAACGATGGGTCTCTTGTATCGTTCGCGGATGTTGCGAGCATTTGATTATCAAGATCCAGCGAGACTATCTTCACAATCATGCGCACAGATATAATGTTCGTTTGAGCTGCATGGACATGGCATCTGGTCTTAGCCAGTTTCTGATCATGTCTCAGATCACAGTCCCATCAAGTTGAGATCGTCATGGGGATTCACGTCTTCCTTGCTGGTTTGGCGTTGTACGTCCGAGTCATCGGACGTCTCGTCCAGAGGAGCACCTTCCCAACCTAGCCCGCCGAGATAACCGCTCATTCGGAACTGCTTGAGTGGTTCACTGGAGGTAGATGCGGAACGGTGGCGAAAAATGGCAAACGAGACAGCCAACACATCGCGCGTGTTTGTCTCGGAGTATCTCAGGCTGGTGTGTTGCCCTACGGGCTCGTGGCGCTCGTACGCTCGTGTCATTGTAGGGAAAAGGCGATGCTACGTCGTTGTTCATGTCCCCCCTGCTTCTGAGGGTATTGCAACAATGAGATTCTACTTGGTATAGGTTCAAAGCACGATAGCCAATCATACCATCGATAGTTCATCAAACGGATGGATCTGACACAGTCAGTGTTTCCGTCGACGAGAGAATCGTACTAGGGGGTACGGCAGCAGACAACCTCTGCATTATCCTTGTTACGGAGATACATCCCGAGGTTCTCAAGAAAGCGCAGGCTGAAGTAGACCCGTCATCTGACAACTTGGGAAAGGCTTCCGACCATACAGAACCGCAATGTGCTGCCATATGTTCTGTACTGAGCTTCTTTGGTGGAACATGGCGATTCCATTGTGTCTTCAACACGTATGTTTAATCCGGACTTACATGACTATGATGGCAACGATGTATGTCAGCACGCAAGACGACACCTACGAGGGATGCTCTACATACCTCCAAGGGGATATGTCTTCTCGGGAACATTTGGTCCGCGACCAATACTTAAAGGTCTATCTGAGATAAACCCTTTGTGGCAGGTTCGCCTTATCCGATTCGGAAACATGTCCTGACCCAGAGGTGTTCGATCCGGAGTGATTGTTTTGGGAAGATCCGCAACCCGGCCCGCGCGAGGCATAAGTTTTTGGGAAGGCGGTCGTATTCCTGGCAGTTCTATACCGATTTATCTGCATTGCGATGACGCTGGCGATGTGGGAGAGATGTGTCGAGAACGGCGTCGAGGTATGACATCAAGAGGGAATCGTAGTAGAGTATGTTTTCGTTGGGGATCGTTTAGGCCTAATGCTTTTCTGACGGGATTTATAGCAATTTCAGACCATAATTTGAACCGTCTTAGAGTCTGCAGCTGTCTGCTGCAGTCCGTTTGATCCTATGCAAGCCAGTGACTGGAAGAGACGAACGTGACTGCGGCCCACCGGCCGGCGATTCGGCGGCGATCCGAGTGCGATGTCCGACAAGGAGTTCGCATTTGGATTTGCGTTTTATCTCTACGTCGACCTACTGCATCGATAGCGCTCTTTTCACGTTCATGCCTCGAAGAAACAACCATAACCATCGCGCTCGGGGTGGCGACCGTGGTCAGGGTCGGGGTGGAGGAGGACCGCACGGTCGTGGTGTTCCCACCGCCATTGCACCTCCCACCAGTCGCGGACCTCGTCATCAGTATGCGCACCCGAACGCAGAGTTTGATGTAGATGTACAACAGTGGACAAAATCGGGTGCGTCGTGACATCTGCAACATGGTGTTGATCACGTCGGCGTTCCTCTGAATGTGTCTGTCATACCACAGACCGGGGCTCGGACACGAACGGGAACTCGAATCGAGGGCGTGGGGGCACGCAAAAGTCGAGGTCTGGTACTGGAACACCCGTGAGGGGTGCTCCGGGACGGGGACGGGGACGGGGACGGGGACGGGGACGGGGTGGGGGCCAGTGGACGCCAAACGACCGCAACCGTTTGAGCGGCGATAACGGCTCACGTCGCGCCCACCTTGGTGGAGGTTCCAAGGGCGGAGGTAGGACCCTGTTCAGAAAATTCGATGCTCCGCTCTCCGATTTGCTCTATGCCGAACGACCGCTGCTGCGACCTGTCAAGTTCGTCCGGGCAACGTTAAACCCGTTCCTGTTCCAGGAGCCCGAGGAAATGTTGAACCCTGCGCCTGGGGTCGCCGGTGAGGGTCTGGCTTCCTTATTCACCGTTTCCTTCTCAAGCTGAGACGATCGCGCGTTGTAGATTCGACAGAAACGGCACATGTCCCCACCGCCGACCGTGTGGCCGAGGTATTCCGTGAGAATACGTGCGATTCGGATGCCGGTTCGGACGATCCTTCCCCAGAGGGACTCGAAGAAGTTGACTTTGCGGACATGGCGCAAGTCCGCGCGGAAGTCGAGGCCATCGCGGCGACCACGGAGCGACAGCCTCGCAAAGGCGAGCAGGACATGGAAGAAGTGGATTTCGCCGATCTGGCTGCGATGCGTGCCAAGGTCGACGCCTCACAACCGCCACGAGCAATTCCTACCGATGAAACTCTCGAGGAGACGTTCACCGGTGTTTACAACCGCCATATCGAGGACAGGACGCAAGTTCCGATCGATGGTATTATGAATGTCATCGGGGATGATCAACTGGACGGAGCAGACCAGATGGTACTGGAATCGACATTGCTTGTTCCAGACGATTCTCTTTACCTCAAACCATCTATTTACATTTCAAACTCATCTAATCATGAATCTGCCACACGAGGCGTAGATACGGTCCTAGTCGAGGAAGAGGAACCTCTCTCGATGGACACACCACCACCAGAAATATCAATAGCCGAACGATCACCCTTAGTGTCACCCGCGGACGACGTCACTGTCCCTCTCCGCCCTGACGAGCCCTCCCAAGGCGAGATTTCCCATGGCGACACCCACCCGCTCTTCGTCGTCGATACCAAGCCCACATCTCCCTTCTCTGGCCACTCCTCGAGTGACATAATCCTGGTCGACCGAACGGGGCACGGAGAGACCCTCGGCGACGCCCTGGCTGAGGAAGAAGAGCTCATTGTTTACGTTGCGCCGCACCCGCGCTCTGGGCGCGCTTCGCCCATACCCGCCGTCCCGCGTGTCAAGCTGCCGCGCACGTCTGCATATATGGTAACGGGCAAGGTCGTCGACGTCGCCGTGCGCGACCACGAAGTCGGAACTGCGGCCGTAACTGGTCAAGGTTCGATGCGCATGGGTTCCCCGGTGGTCGAGCAGCAAATCTTGCCAGCTTCGCTCGACATCGGACCTGCTGAGGTACCCTCTTCAGCCCGCCCATCCCTCGCGAAGCTCACGAAGGCCGCGAAGAGAGCACGCAAAAAGGAGATGCAGCGACAGAGGCAGAGGGAGCGCCAAAAGAAGCGCGGTCGATCAGAGTTTGGGGCGTTCGGTGCGATGATGTCCGAAGCGAGGTTGAGAGAAGAGGACACGAGGGAGAGGCAGCGACCGAGGTGGAAGTCAAGACGGCAGGGCGACTCGGATCTGGATTGGGGCACTGAGGACGAAGACGAGGCGGACGTGGTTGTCGTGGAAGACTCGGATGAAGAACACGGCGCGCTGCGCGTGCACGCGGACGCGGTAGAGGGCAGTCTCGGGGAAATGGATCTCGATTTGGATTTGGAGCTTGATATAGATGCGATGCAGGGGTTCGTGAAGAGCATGAGCGCCGAAGGGTCGCGTCATGTGACTATGGACGACATCGGAGACGAGGTGCGGATGCGACAGGAGGACGAGGAAGATCAGGGTGGACCCGAAGGGAGCTCTGATTCCGAGCGTAATGGTGATGAAGACGCGGAAGAGGACGCGGAGGAAGTTGGGGTGTTCAATCTGGAGGAAGAGATCCTCATTGGCGAAGACGATGACTCTGAGGATTCGGACGACGAGTTGAGTCCTAGAGCGAGCTTCCGGGCGCGTCTACATAGGATACGCGAAAAAGGTCGCGATCGCCATCCCAAGGCTGTCCAAGAAGCGTCCGACAATGAAGATGAAGATGAGGACGAGCCTAATATCGCACCAGGGACGCATAGCGCAGAAGATGAAGAGTTTATTGCATATATCAATGTGAGTGACCTCTATCGACTGTCGTCCCGCTCCTTCTGATGCAAGAACGATCACCAGGGCCTCCTCGAAAAGAACACTCGGATTCACTCTGATCACATTGACGTATCCATGGATGATCCTGAGCACACCACTCCCGTGAATAGGAAGAGTCCGTTTTTTTTTTTCGTGTCTCTGCCTGCCCTATCTCATCACGTGCGCGCGCAGAACCAAAGAAGGGCAAGGGAAAACAATTCAAGGGGTATTTCACCCCCAAGTTGGAAGCCCAGTGGGCCAAGGATCGCGCCAAAAAAGCCGAGCAGAAGCGTGAGCGCCAAAGGGCGCGGCAGTTGGCGGCTCTTGATCCCCTCCAAGCTGATGCAGATGCCGGAACCCGTACACACACCTCACGCAAAGCGATGCGCGCCGCCGCGCGACTCGATCCCAATGCAACCCTATCGATCGCTCCCCGTGCGCTTGTGGACGACTCGATGGATGCACTCGAAGCAAAGCTCCGCGCGTTCGTGGCGGATGTTGGCCGACGGACCCTGGCACTCCCGCCGATGGACAAGGAAGCGAGGAAGAGGGTGCACGAGCTCGCGAGTGCATTTGGGGTCAAGAGCCAGAGCAAGGGGAATGGCGAGGGACGGTATATAATGTTGATACGGACGAGCAGGACCGGAGTGGGGCCGAATGAGGGAAAAATCAAGGGCTTGATGAAGCGGTTCGGAGCGTGGAGTAGGGGCGGTGGTAGCAAAAGTGAGGCCAAGGGACGGGCGCCAAAACATCGTGAGGGGGAGGAGGTGGGCAAGGAGGCGCCCAAGATCGGGGAGAACAACGTCGGATTTCGGATGTTGGCATCGATGGGGTGGACGGAGGGTGATAAGATTGGCGGGACGGCGTCGGTAGGTCTCGATGCGCCGTTGCTCGCCGTCATGAAGCGCTCAAAGCTCGGACTGGGCGCGACGCGGTGACTTGCGAGTCTCACTAGATATTGCGCGTGCAGTGCTACTACGTATTGACTCATAGCTACATCTATGGACAGAATGAAACTGAGGTGCTCCTGTTCTTGCTGTCCTTCCTGCCGTTGTTCTTGCCTTCTCGTTGTCACTGGCGTGGCAGTTGCTGATCTAGCGTCTTGCGTTGCCAGGATGCCTTTGCCTTGGTTGGTAGCAACTCCACAATGGCGCGCGACTCGGAGCGCTCGCCTTTTTCATGGTAACCTCGAGTTCAGCGGTCGCCGAGGAGTCACGTGGAGGGCGTCGAGGCGGGCGATGTAGGCCGAGTTGTGCGCGTTCGCGCCATCCTCTGAATAAAGCCAACCCTCGGCTACTTGGAAGAGTGCCAGCAGCTCGGAGTTTTCGGCGGTTTGGATGCAGGGGAAGTAGCACTCGTCAACATTTCAACCTCGCCATGGCCATCGTACACGTATTCTTCGAGTAGTCCCGCAAGAGAAAATGCTAGGTAAGCTAGGCTGCGATATGTACACATATTCACAAGTGCGATGTCCTAGGCTGAACGAAGCTTAGCAGGCCGAGGCGCAAGAAAATGAATGTACTTCGTAAAAATCGGGGTATCCTTCGCAGCATTTGCAACGCCGCTCGAACTCCAGTTGGAAAGCACCACGGGATCAAGACGTGCCGGATGAACGCCACTGCAGTGAAAGCGTCCTTTGCCGACATAGACGGCTAGAATCTCCGCAGTGATAATGATTGGGGGTGCAAAGCCAGTGAGGATTTCGGAATTGATGCCGGCATAACCGACCTTCGGAGCCGTCAGCCCTCTGGGATCTGAAGCGATGCCAAGGGCCAGCCCTGAGCCGACGCCTGCGAACAAGATCTTTCGAAATTGAATTAGTAAATAGGAAAACTACATCTAGTACATCCTCCTGGCATATCAACTACACCATTGCGACAGCGCACACGGTTGCACCCAAGTTGTGTCATGCGATTTTTCGAGCTTTGACGATCGCGACCGCCAGTGTATGGTTCTCATTCCACGGGCCCTCTGGATTATTCGATATGACCTCAACGAACCTCATTATTCGTCGCGTTCCACGTAGTTGTGATCCCTCTGTGCAGAACCCGCCTCAGTAGCACACACGCGACCGGAATTTTGACTGACTGTACAGCCCTCAGTCTCACTTTGTATCCGAGACTCCGAGTCGAATGTAACCGATACACGGCACGTAGTGAGGCGCTCGGGAACGGCGTCTTCGTCGGAATGTTATTTAAAGGCAGGCGAAGTAATTGCATGATCAAAGAAACGACAAGGAACACATCTCCAACCAGAGGTGCAGAATATTTTTGCGATTCAAAATGTCCCAGATATTGCAAGAGTGGAGACCGAAACAATGTCTTGCCATCAGAGAGCAAAATACTGTCAAAGCGGTGAAAGTGTTGTGGCCGACTAACTATTAGAACTGAACGTAAACGACCCCTTTCACTTGCTATAAACTTGATCGGCAGCGGATGTATCAGATGGGGGCATTGATGACTACTCTTCCAAGGTGGAAGTGAGCGGTTGCTCTTACCGGACGTGCATGCCATACGGACTGCGAGTTCTACAATGGACGCATTAGATTCGAGAGGAAATGTTTATGACAGTGACATGTTGCTTTCTGGAACGCAGCATCCAGATCACCTTGTATCATAGATCCGAGGAACGCATTTAGATGCAATTGTTTCGTAACTCTGCAATCGCAAGAGGTAACTTACATCCCATAAGGCGTAAAGATGGTCATGGGGCTCTGGTTTTACCGATCAGTGGTACTGCAGTGATGGTTCAAGGCCTACCGGTGAACGACTCCAGAGTGTGCTAATTATGATACCCATGTCCTGGAAACTTAACCAGCCTCAGGGATGCCAGAAGCCGTCCGGCGTGTTTGTTCGCAGCCAGTTTCCTAAAGCTGTCCGAACACGGCATGGCTCGAACGGTATGATTCAGCTGGTCCCTGGAAAATAATCGGCGACAGAGGTACTTGTGAGCTATCAAGAAGAACAATATCATGGACTCACTGAGGTGACCGAAGTTCAAAGTTCAACTTCAAGTTGGATATATGCTGAAAGTCTGCTCCACTGGTAGCACTAGTAGTAACCTCACTCTGTTCGCACAGCAGTTTCGATATCCATATTTCACGAATGCATGTCAGGGCCATCATTTTCTCGCTGAAATTATTGACCGCCGTTATGGTTTCTTCGACCAACAATTTTAATGGCGTGTCGTAATTGCCGCTGCGAGCCTGCGACGGTGGCTTCAACGTCACGGTGAGATCGGCTTGACGGTCCGTTGACACGGGGTTCTTCAAGCAATACATCCGCCTGTGCGTCCGGTCTGTGTCCATGAGTCTTTTGCTTACAGGGACTGCGGCTCAGGATGTATGGGCCGTGAAGGCCATTTGATCCATCGTCAAGAAAACAAACCGCGCTGAACGACGTCAGTCTCTACGGAAGACTTGTGGGCGGTTTACGGAAATTGATCCATCAATGGTCGACCGGGTGGCTCGAAATGGATGCCACGAAAAACTACATGACGCAGGTATTACAGCAAATGTTTCGATTGGATGCGCCCGTTATCAAACACGCCTTTGCTTGCGCTCACCTGAACGAATACTAGAGTACAGGAATTCATGTATAGGTCGGAGTGATAGGTAAGGGGCGAAAGCGCCTTTCGCCGCCCAATGTCTACAGCTGGAGATGGTAACTACCAGTTCTGTCACCAAGGCAGTCCAGCAGATATAAAACCAGGTGCACCATGGCGCAAGACATCAGCTCGCTCTTCTATCACTCGATCTTACACGTACTTGGAACTCATCTGCAGAAATGGACAGATTCACCTTGAGGAACTGTGTGTCTCGTTTCTGTTAGGCCACACGGTCCATATCGTACTAAGCTCCTCCATAGATCCCGATGACGATGCCTTGAATAATCCGCAGAAGTACTCCAAAGCGTTGGCCTTCGTATGTCGTGTTTGGCTTCAGTACGGCCGTGGTAACAAAATTGATTCGCCATATAGTCGCCGGACATCATACCCATGTATGGCCAGAGAGTCGATCACCGCACACTCGCGCATCCTGCATCTTGGCGTGGTTTCTCTGGCATGCCTCTCGTCGGGGGTGATGACAATAACGTTTACATTCGAGGTCACGGCTCTGGTGGAGCCCGTGCCGCCACTTTGAGGGCCTTCCCCAGCGAGTTGGTCTTCTGGCCACACGTCTGGCACCACCTGCCACCTGTCTCTGGTCCGGTGACGATTCCCGGTGGAGAAGACAGGGGTCCACGTAGGTTTCTAGACCGCCTCTGTTTAGAACGGCCCTTCATTAGATGAATGACAGATGTCGGCGAGGGTCCCATTCAGTTCCGCCCACCCCATAGCTCGGGGAATGCATACTCCTTGGTTGCCAATGTCTTCAACCATCCTGACGATGGACAAGAGCCAGCTCTGCCGTTCGATCCCAAGAACTACGGGGTTGATGATTTCCTTTCCTTCCTGTCTAAGAATGACACCCACACATTCTATAATGTAAGCTTCCCTCCTTTCCGACACGAAAACGGCCTAATTCCATGCTAGGTGGTGGTTGCAGACCCTACTTTGAAGCATGTTTCAGCCACCACTCGACTCCGCATGTTTGGGAGATCGCCTGTGAAGGTACATTTCCGCCTCGAGGTGACTACCATTGCTTTGTTTTACCCACCAATGACGATCCTGACTCTGTTGGACTATATAGTGGCACAGAGGCACCCCCGTCCCAGAGGGGTTGGAAGTATCCTTGATTGATGATCGAGGGAAGATAGTCGTCCCTCGCACGCCATTCTCGCGCTTCGGAGAACGCCCAGCCCTTCTCGAGCCAGGTTACGAAGGAGTTATACTGCTGAATGTATTCTCCACCGAGGACACATTCTTTGAGCCGTATTCCGGCCTGTCTCTTCAGGTATTCAAGAGCAACTTGTTGCCCATAGGATCGGGTGAATTATTGGGTGCACTGAACATCATATTCGAACACCACTCGACTCGTAACCTTCGCTTTGCGAGCCCTGCTTGGACCCATCTCAAAGAGCTGGACAATCCTCCAGAAAAGAACCCAGAACCAAGGCAAGACTGTGCGCCTATCCCTGTCACAAAACCATCAGGCACAGGTTGGTGGGGTCGAAACACGCTCGCTGATTCAAACACCTTCCCCCATCCTGGACCAATTGGATTTTCTCCTGGTATGGCCATTACTGAAGTTCCCGCGCACCGTCATCATTGACACCAATGGCACAACAGACGTTCAGCCCATCGGAACAAACCCAAATGCACAAGACTATCCAACTGTTCTGCTGGACCCATCCAAGGATTTCAGCGATTACAACAAAATCGAACTTGTTGGAAATCTGAGCAACTACATCTATGTGCGCGGACACAGCACCATGGTGGACATTGATGTCCAGTCCAGAATGTTCGCCGTCGGGGCAAACCCTATCAATCACCCAGCTCAATACACAACCCAAGGTATTGCGGCTAAGGTATTGGGTAGCGACGGGACCATCAACGAGCAAAGCATTTCTGTCGCGAGTGCCAATCAGTTCTACGTGTTTGACAAACCGTTTGTGATCACCAAGCCGCCGCAAGATTCTACCAACCACTACTGCCTAGTCGTAGAGTTCCGTCACAAGCGCAAATGTTCCCGGGTGTGGCCAGCCTGGCCAAGCGATACGTGGGCCCAGATTGCAACCCGTTCGTGTTTCACCAGACCGTGTCTTTGTGACGCTCACTTAAATCTATCTCAGTGGCTGATTTTGAGAACTACGTTTTTGACTCTCCCCTGGTGTGCTGGAGAAATATTAACTGGGAACCTGCTTTGCCCGGGGGGAAGCAATGCTGGTCGTGGACTTGCTCGACTAATCTAGTCATCCCCGACAACTCATTCCGCAGCACTTTCTACACCATCATCGTCGAGTGCGACAATGCGGTGATTCCACCCGGGTGCAAATGTTTGTTCACACCTGTTCCTTAACAAAGCTGGCTCATCATATTACTCTCCGTCAGGGAGCTTGGTCTGCGAGGATAACAAGATCTTCCCCAACGGCATATGCTTCGATGTTGGTGATTTCTTTTGATCTATTCAAGTCTATTCTGACGTACCGTTCAGACCCTCCCGATGGCCACTCAGTCCCCTGCAGTACGTGGCCATCTTGTCGCGCAAGCTGGCAAAGCTGACCTTTCCCAGTTTGCAGGCGCCCACTTCGCTGGCGCACCCCCCGGATACAACGCGAAGCTCACATTGACACTCACGTGGTGCGACGGTGGCGACCAGACCAAGTACCCGCTTCCCCGCGTCCACTTTAGGCTCGCCGCGACCGAAACTATCACAGCGTAAGTCATCTCCCTCGATTGCATTCTTGCAACCACCGTTCAATAAACCTCGATCGTGTAGCCCCTTCAATCGCCTGGCTATGCCCGCTCCTGCAGGAAGTGACAAATGGCCGTTAGTTGTCACGGACAGGTACCCGTACATCGGTGATCAGCCGAACCCGTCCCCGCTCCCTTCCTTCCCGAAAGCCGGCCCCAACACTTGGCCATTCGAGGGTGGCCGGCAGTCCATCCTTGGACAAGTCACGGTTTCTGCGAAAGTTGCGTAAACTTTTTGCCAGGCTTCAATGTCCAGCCTCTCTCGTCAGTCTTCCGGCTTCCTTCTCGATTAGAATCATCCCTCAAAAAGAAGAAAAAAAGAAGAAAAAAAAGAAAACCACCAAACATTTCCGCACTCGTCTCTTTTCGTGCAGTGTAAGATAGCTGTGATTACGGTTACCCCCATCGGATTCGTTAAACCCTCGAAAAACCCCAACAAAGAAGAAAAGAACAAAATATATCTTTCATTAGCTTCTCTGGTGTTACGTAAGATAGGACGATGTTCTTACGAAGCCTGTGTGTCGATTAATTGTATTAGTTTGGCCAGTTGTGGGCACCCAGTTATTGGACTAGACGACGCCCTTCGACTTTGCCTTTACGCAAGAAAAAATCAGCCTGCAGACCTGTCGATATGGCACACGCCACTTTGCTCAACATCCTAGCAGAAGTGACCGCTAGCCGGCGTGGCTCGGAATTTGAACTTGAAGGTTGTCGCAGCATGACTTGGATCGAGACCAAGTCGAGGCTTGCCAAGCGAGAGTAGCAACCGAGTCAGGCCTTGGCCCTTGGCGGGATGGATGCGACACAACCGGTGTCTCTTTTTCGTGGGATGATGCTATCACCGTGGATACCGTCACGATTTTTGGAAATCGGTCGTCAATGCCGTCTTGCACTGTCAATGAGCTTCCACCTTCAAGTTGGCAGCATTTCGGTGGCAATAGACCGATGCTTTGGCGCAGTGAGCCCGCCGAGGCTCAAGCGCTCACGTTCAACAAGTCCATTTTGGGTTGGATTTTCTTAGATGAAGTAGGCTTTTCCACTCTCAATCCGAGTCGCACTCTCACTCACTGTCGTTATATTTCTAACGCCGTTGGTTCTCCTCGTCAACTTTTCAACTTGTTTATGGCGACCGCAACTTGCTGGTGTCTCGCAGGTTTAGATGTCGTAATTCGCCATGGTTATTCTAGGGGGCTTGGACTGCCAACGTGCAGCTCAAGGTAATGTAGGTTTACCCGAGAGGGGTCGACAGACTTGGATTCCCCTTCCCGCTTCAGGGGCCATGTCATCGCCTAGGACTTGGGTTTGTCTACGTGGCGCTGGAATTGCTACTTGTGCAGGGTATGTGACCCTTCCCCTGAGTCCGTGTCATCATGATCCTAGAATTCTGTCATGCCGGACATTGCAGAGACCCCACAGGGTGAGACGCTTGAAGGGTCTATCAGAGGCCCTGGCTTACCCCATGACCTCAGTGCCTGTATACTTGACATGCAATCTCGTCATGCACCGCCTTGAAGGGGATGTATGTTGCGTCGCACTTTGGTCGGGATCATCTCCCTGAGGGTACTTGGGCGAGGGATGAACATCGGAATTCACACCATCAATAGAAGTACGTGTTGACTGGAAGGCTATGTGGGAACACTTAACGTACATACCCCAAAGCCACTCCCTACCATTTCTGCGCTTTTAGGACTTGGACCTCGGTCGATTCCTCATGTTTCTAGATGTGTGGATTGGACGAGAGAGCCCGTGAAAACTCTGATAGCATCAAACCAGCCTGACCTCGACGTGTTCAATTATCAAGATGCCGAAACGGATCACCTTCATTTAGGCTGTTCCTGACTTATGTGATTGTATGTTTCCTGTACTTTTCTCTAGCATTTTGATTCACATAACATTGCTATTCCAACCAGCCTGAAATTCATGTCCATGCCAGTGGGGATATAATGAGATAATCGGCATTAGTGTCTTCGCCACCAGCCATTGGTTGCGTTATTTCCCCTGGTTGTATGGGCTGGGCTTGCCCCTCTGACGAAAATACTTGGAACCTGTCGCCCTCACCATTCAGCCTGACGGAAAAGGATAGGAGCCACTCCGTTCTATGTATCACCGTCGCATGTTGAAGTACGTACGCTGCTCATTTCTGGAAGGCATGTATGTGCCTCGCTGGGCGCAGGAAGAGAACTCAAGGCATAAAAGGTGCGTGGATACTTCGCAGTTCAGCAGGAACTCCAACTCCCCTATCTTCTCTCAACACCAGCTCTCTCGAGTAAATTCACCCTCCCAACAATGTTCATTCGTCCCTCTGCCATCCTTGTATCTGTTATTGCCCTCGCTGGGGCCGTTGCTGCTGCTCCGAGCGCTCTTGAAGCTCGCAGCGGTAGTCAATGCGACACGGGTAGCATTCAGTGCTGCAACCAGACCTCTGATGTGAGACCTTCCTCGTTGATACCCATGACTCGAGTAGAAGACACTGACGGACGGTCGTTCAACGACAGGTCACTTCCGTGACTGTCACCCAGCTCGCCGGATTGCTTGGGATCAATTTGTCCGGTGTCACCGGCACGGTCGGGCTCAGCTGCACCCCCATCGTCGGCAACGGTGCCAATTGCCTTCAGCAGCCCACTTGCTGCACTGGTAACAGCTTCGTGAGTCCATCTGCTCTGCCTCGTCCACTCGCACGTTTCTGAGTCGGACCCGAACGCGTGTGCAGAGCGGCCTCATCGTCGTCGGTTGCTCTCCCATCAACCTCAACTTGTAATTTCGTGAATGTTAGGGTTTCGAGCCGTTCGTAAGGATAAGTCTGTAGTGTGTTGCCGGTCAAACTTATATACTGTGGCGTTTGTTTTGGGAGGAACGTGTGCGATAAGATGGAGTTGTCGCGACCTTTTTTCAGGAGTGAAAGTGGTGCTGCACATTCGAACGTTTGTGTTTCCTGACGCCTGTGGGGCATGGATTTCTTCTTTATTTTCTTGCATGCCACTGCATCTACAGAGCTGTAGAATAAGTAACACTATCGTTTGTCGACTTTCACCGAACAATTTGAGATTGATTTGAGAGCTGTGCATGATTGGACTGTTGTACATAGTGTCTTCCTGGAATCTACTGAGCTGCATGTTCAAACCTGAAGTAGCGTGGCGCTGCCTGCTCGCGTCCACGTCAAAGGCTCGTACTGTTTCTAAGGTATCTCTTTCCAGGTGTACGGTCACATAGCAATTTCGAGATCCCTTGATCGAACAACCTGAATACATTGTCGTTCGGCTCTGGAATCATGAATTGGGACCGGGCTCAGACGTCATTGTAGCTGTTAGCTTGCGGTTAATCCATTCTGACTCACATACTTAGTAGTACTAAATTATATTATTAGTGTATGACTCGATTTCAACAAGGGGTATGGTTGGTCTTCAGGCCTCAGGCAGTGAGGCCTGCTTTTCACTCGAACAGGGTGTTCTTTGAGCAACGCGTCTGCTTGCATGTTTCCAGTCTCCGTCTCCAAGTCTTGCGCCTGCAGTGCATACTCACTGGCAGGCTGGATGCGTCGTGGGAAAGCCTCAACTCGGTCCATTGACAAGAGGCCTAAACCAGGTTCAACGAAATTTCTCTCTGAATTTGTTTATTGGTAGATCCCAGATTCTCGAGTAGAAGACAATTGTGGTTTTTGTAATTGATTATAGGATCTGCTATGAAATGAAGATGGCAGAAACGGCATGAATTGGACCAATGGTTGAACATTCCGTATACGATACTTTACTTGTAGCACGTCAAGCTGAAAGGTGACCCAGCCATAGTCTCCCATATCCAAAACCATGGGTGGAAAGACATTCCTCTTCCAGTCAAGAGACGTCACTACCGAGCCCCTTTGTAGTACTCCGCGTTTACTTCCTTGTTTCTCGAGAATGGTGCAAGTCGATCTTCGATATTCTGCCATTACCATCTTGAGACCCATAGATGGTTGTCAGCGGGATACCTGTCACAGGGAAAGGTCACGGTTGGACAGTATCGTGGAAAGCGAAGCAAGGTGTATATAACCAGCTACCCACGATTCAGAGGTACCAGTACCTGTGTACTGCACATCCATCGGCTGTGACTAATATACTATGAATCTCTGTCTGTCTTAGAATTTCATGACTATTCCAGAAGTTCTCAGAGTATTCGAGAATTATGCTGTGGAAGAAAACATCCCCTCCCGATTTATCGATCTGCAGCATTTGCACCTTGTAGACATCGGAGAGATGAAGGAATCCTTTCGGGGCACAATCGAATCGATCGCAGAAACGGACATTGAACAACATACGACGTACGCAAATCAGCGCAGGGAGGACGTGATTAGAATGATCGTGCGAGGTGTCGTGAAATACGCCATCCTGTCGCACACATGGCTTTATTCCGATCCCGAGTTCCTTTACCGTGATATGGTATCGGATGCCCCACGGACGGGCGCTGGGTGGCACAAGCTATCACGATTCTGTGACCTTGCAAATGACTTGTTTCGGTGTCGGTTCGCTTGGGCCGACATGGCTTGCGTCGATTACATCAATAAAGCTTCGGATCGACAGTTGGCAACCCAATGCTTGTTTGACTGGTATCCCAATGCCTATATATGCATCGCCTATCTCGCGGAAGCTACTAGCCCATTAGACATGGGTGGTGATCAATGGTTCTCCAGGGGATTCCCATTGACGGAATTACTTGCTCCTATGCGGATGAAGTTCTACGGACGAGGGTGGAGGACACTCAACAACGATTACATTGAGAATGACAAGGCAGATGCAGGTTTTCTTGAAAAACTTTCAGAGGCGTCCGGGATCCCTATCACGGACCTGCGCATCTTCTGGCCCGGGCCAGACAGGATCAGGGAAAAACTCTCTCGGGCATCGAGACGGGAGACGACGGTAGTTGAGGATAAGGCATATTCCCTCATGGCAATCTTCAATTCCCGCATCCAGATCAATTATGGGGAGGGGGAGAAGGCATTCGCCAGGCTCATGCTCGACATCATTCCTAGATCCGGGGAGTGTGATGTCTTTGCATGGGCAGGGGAGTGCTCACCTCACAATCCTGGTTTAGCCCTTTCTCCATCAGGCTTTGGGAAGCAGCACTGCGATCCACTGCTCAATCCTACGCGATACCATTATCGTCTATGCGGTGATCGCTCCTTGTCAATCGACCGCGACCGCCTTCGCATTAGAGCCGTCATCCTCGAGGTCATCCTCCAGTCGATTGGGGTCGCAGAATACAAACCTTCCCTCCGTCAGCGCTCTGTTGCTTCCATTAGCGAGGTTACCCTACTCCACCCTTTGGCCCCACACGTTGTAGCAAACATGCAGATGGCAATCGGTGTGCTCGATTATGATTGGACGGACAACCCGGATAAAGGCAAGCTTGGAAAGGACGGTCGATACTTTTGCTTCCCTGCTGTACAGAAGCTTGAAAACTGAGGGATGGAAGAAGCTACTTACCAAGAAAGTAGTCTTTCTCGCCAACGAACAAGAGCTAGTACAGGACCTGGAGTCACTGTCTATTTACTAGGCGGACAGTCGCCTCGATGTTCTCCCGAATCCTGCGTGTCAGCTATGTAGTCGTCGGCTCAGTTTTGTACATACGAATGTCCTCCTCGAATTCGCAGAGCTGCTCGTATTGCACTGGCGTTTCGCTTGAAGCACCACTGACATCATAGGTTGGACTCGGATCTCATTGCAACTGTTGCAGCCAATTTCTTTTCTTTTCTTTTCTTTTTCTTTTCTTTTTTACGGCGGAACGGCGAACTCAACGTGGAATCGGATTGATCTCCAGGCCTGCTTTCGTTCGACCGATGTCCTGGAGTTCTTCAAGCAACGTGTCTGCCTGTACGTGTCCACCGTCGATGGCAATAAAAAGACTTGCCTCTGACCTTTTCTTCGTTCCCTTCGACCCGACCTTTCTCCCTATCTTTTAGTCGTTCCATATCACCATCGTTGAGCTCGGTGAGACAAAGCACTGTAGGTCGACCGGTTGCTTCACGAATTTGTATCTTTCAATTTGCAAAGTGTAGACTCCCGGCCGCGAGGAGACTCACCATCATCGTTTCATCACCAGCGCGGCACGACCGTTTCGCAAGTATAACGCGTATCAAGTCCACCAAACAGATCCCCTGCGCTCGACTTGGCAGGTCTACGCTCTTGCTGCTGCAGTTACTCTGACCTCTGCGATGCCCAGTGTAGTCGGACGCGACGTACGTTCTCCCATTCCGTCCGCAAGACTCACCGACCGACTCTGGTTCCGTTCTCTCTCCACAGAACCCCGGCTCTCGGTGCCGAGCTACTGCCACGACAACGTCGGTCCCTGCTTCGAGAACGGTAAGCGATGATCTCCCCCTTCCTCCTCGAAGCGACCATGCTGACTGCGCGTCCGACAAAAAGGGTTGTCAAGGCACGTTCACCTCCAGCGCTGAAGAAGACCGCGGGATGTGCACGGCGGGACCGTTACGACGGATGACTCCCTGCTCCAGGTGCGGCGGGTCGTATCGGCAACTGTGACGACAACGACTGCAATAGCTATGTCACGTGCTCTTTGGACGCGTTCGTTGGCGTGCATTCCTGGGACCGAAACGTATAGATGCGGTTTCAGGACATTTCGTGGGTTGCCCTTGCGATCGTTCGTAGGGCGCGTGTGGCGGTGGTGGTGTCGGGCGTTGCGTCAACGTGTATGGTATTTTTCAAGTCTGTTGGGGAGTCTAGGGGAGCGGGCCGTCGAACCTGGTTGGGCGTCCGTCGCCTCTGTGACCGCTCGGGACGTGCGATACAGTACGGAAAGGGTGTTTTGAGCCTGTGGGCTGAAAACTGTTTATGACCTCAATAGGGTTGGCGTGGCGGTCCGACGAACTAAGATGGTGATCGGTGTACTACGTATTACGGTCGTATCTACAGACGAGGGGGAAAAAAAACCGACATGCTCTAATCGACATCCATATCTGTGCTCGACTCCTGTCGCTGTTGTTCCTGCTGCTCCTGCTGATGATGATGCTCGTGATCCTGCACTTGCACTTGTTCCTTTGCAGGATCCGGCGTCTGCGTCCCGCTCTGCGGCGTCTGCGTCCCGTTCGGCGTCTCAACCTTGGCCGGCTTCGGTTTCGGCTTGGTCAAGATCGGGATCGCGTGATAGATCACCTCCTCGCGCTTCTTGATCACGTCGGCGGATCTCAACACCGGATCCTCGTTCTTGGGTCTCTCCGCCTGTCGCGCGATCTGGTCCTCGAGCCACTTTTGCACGTTGGCGCACTTTTCGACGACGGCGGACTTGTCCTTGTCGTTGATGTGCGCGTACTTGTCCTCGTTCGACGTCGCTTGGGCGAGGTAGTCGTTCAAGGAGGTGCGGAGCTCGGCGATGGCGCGCGGACGCTCGTCGGCTTCGCGGTAACGTGACACGATCGGGTCACCGAGGACTTTGAGCGCGTCGAGGCGGGCGACGTAGGCGGATTTGGTCGCGTCTTCGCCGTCGTCGGAGTAGAGCCAATCTTCGGCTTCTTGCAGTAGCGCGAGGAGCTTGGACTTCTCCGACGCTTGGACGTAGGGGGCGTACCGCTCGTCGAGCTTGCCCCGCATGTCGTACACGTACTCTTCCAGCGCGTTTTTGCGGTCCTGTGAGAGTAGGGTGAGAGATGGGCAGCGTGTATGCGCGTGCAGACTCACTTCGGTGTCTTGGACGAGCTTGTCGGCGGCGTGCATTTGCGCCTCGAGCTCCTTGAACTTTTCGAGCACGCTCGGGTCGAGCGAGGTCGTAAACGACGTGAATGACACGTCCTTTTTGACGACGCGCTTCTTCTTGGGCTCGGCAGGCCCGTCGACGTCCATTGCGGCCTCTTCCTTTTCCTCGGCCTCCTCGACGTAGGCGGCTTCAAAGGACATGACGCCGTGGAGGTTAAGGCGCGTCTTGAGTTTGACACAGGACAGGTCGCCTTTGGGGTCTGCAGGGACGGACTTGGCACTGAACCGGGCCACCCACGGGTTGACGCGCCCGGGGAGGCCCTCTGGCTCGGCATAGGACGCCTCGATCTCGAACGGACCCTTGCGGTAAAATGTGAGGACCTTGGTGGAAGGGACGATGTTGCCACGGGGAAACACGACGAGCTCGGTGTCTTCGTCGGGTTCAGCCTCGGAGCGGTCCCAGGAGACCTTGATCGGGTACTGGGTCGTGTCGCGGATGTGGAACTCGCGGACGCGGAAGGTGGGGCTGAAGAAGGCGCAGGCAAAGGTGGCGCCGCGAGCGACGGCTTCATCTTGGTTGAGAGTGGTGCTGAGGGGTTTGCCGCCGAGGGCGGCTTGGATGCGTGCGCGGACGGCGGGGACGCGGGTTGTGCCGCCGATGAGCTCGACAGCGTCGATCTGGTCCAGGGAGAGGCCGGACTCTGCGAGGGCTTGCTGGAGGGGGACGGCGATGCCATCAAGGAGGGGGGTGATGAGTTCTTCATACGTATCGCGGGAAAGCTTGGAGGAGGCGTCAATGTCGTTCATGATGGACTCTACGTTGAGGGGCGCCTCTGTGTTGGCGGAGAGAATCTTTTTGAGACGCTCGCAGCCGACGGCGAGACGGAAGGTGGCCTTTGGGCTGGAGAGGACGTCGATCTTGTATTTTGCCTTGAATTCTGTGGCAAAGTGTTGAAGGAGGACGTAGTCGATGTCGCGACCGCCGAGATGTCTGTCGTAGGCGGCGGATTTGACAAAGAGCTGGCCCTTGGAAAAGGCGACGACGGCGACGGACATGGAGGAGTGGCCGACGTCGACAAAGAGGACGTTTCGGGGGCTTTCTGGCTCTGGGAGGTCAGTTTTGGTGATGCCCCAGCTCAGAGCGGCGGCGGTGGTGTCATTGATGATGCGGAGAGTGGTGAGACCGGCGATGGAGGCGGCGTCCTGGACTGCGCGACGCTGAGCGTCGGTGTACCAGCCGGGGACGGCGATGACGACATCGGAGACGGGGGACTTGAGCTCGTGTGCAGTGGTTTCGCGGAGCTTGCCCAGGTAGGCGGCGACGAGCTGGGTGGCGGAATAAGTGTGCTTCTCGCCGAGATACGAGACCTGGGGATGCGATCAGATGCGAGCGATCGGGGGTGCAAAGGGGGGTACCTCTGCGCCGACAGTTCCGTTTACGTCGACGAGGGACGCGTTGAGGAAACGCTTTTCATAGTCGAGATCGGGGTCGAGGATGGTGCGGCCGAGGAGACGCTTGAGCTGGCCGATGGTGTTTTTAAAGTTGGAGGTCTCCTGGGTCTTTGCTGGCTCGCCGATGGCGCGCTGCTTGGGGCCAAAGGCGACGAGGGAGGGTGTTGCGCGGTTGGAGACCTCGTTGACGATGATGTCGATACCGCGATTGCGGGCGACGCCAATCTATTTCAGATGAGACGGGGAGAGTTGAGAGAGGGTGTACGAACCTTGCTGTGAAGTGTACCGAGATCGATGCCGACGACGGACATGGTTGTGTGAGAGCGTGTGCCGGGGCGTGTTTTTATGTGGCTGAGATTGGAATGTTCCAGCGCTTTCGACGACCATGTCCACACGGAAGCGCAAGGCTCGGTCAAACCGCGAGCGCACAGTCACTACCTTTACAGAGGACCCCTCCTCGTCCTTCCTCGTTCCCCTCCCCTCAGACGACCTTGCCATGTTCCATCCCCCGGGCAAGAACGACCTCGAGATCCTCGAAAACCTCAAACACATCATCAAGGAGGGCCAGCACCAGTTTTACCGCGCAGCTCCACAGCCCCACGCCCTCGCAGCCCTCTACAGCGGACACATCCCCGACAACGTACCGTATCCCCCGCCCCACCCGTCCTCGTGCTCACCCTTCCCCCAGCCCGACCCAAAAACTGAACCCGATCCTGAACCCGACCCTGCCCCCGAGGAGCCCACAGTCGAGCCCACCAAGGACGCTACCCCCCCAGAGCAGCCCCAAGACACCCCCAAGGACGAGGCCCCTCCCGAAAACACCTGGGACCAAAAGGACAACTACGACGGCCCAGACGACGGCGCCTCGACTGCCCCCCCTCGCCTCCCTGACCGCGACAGGGACCGCTT